>QANU01015964.1:512791-590669 GCA_003254905.1 Nissolia schottii
AAAAAAAAGATGTTCTTAAATGGCCCGGTTTGTTTACAAGTTGACCAGTTTAAGATAATTATAAAGCTTATTTAGTTAAATAAGTTGCAAAAAGCAAAAGCCTGTTAGGTCAATTTGTTGAGGTGTGATTTGAGCAAAGGTTATATTACTCATTGTCAATTAATTTATCACTAAATTAACTTGAATTGAATTATTATGTTAATATGTATAAATTTAGTATACTCATACATTATTATAATATATTTATTTTTGTCACATATATTTATTTATTTAAAAGTTAATTAATTTATTATAAAATATTTATAATAATATATTAATATAAAAATAGATTACTTACTAGACTCTAGGTTAGGTAACGCCTTTAAAGATAAATCAAGTAAGACCCCAAAAAAAAACTTTTGACAAGTCATAGACTAAATTTAAGCTAAAAATTTATGGTAGAAACTTGACTTGTTTAGTGTATTACCTAACTTGTTCCCGCCTCTATTCTTAGGTATTCTTATAGGGTCTATAAACAACAATCTCTTTTGCTCTTTTCAAAATGTCTCTCATATTAATATTGTGAGTCATTGAGACGTAAGACATCCAATAGAATAGAATAAATAAAAAAAACTCTTACCAAAGTTCTTAAGAATTTTTTTTATTAATAAGTTAATATTAAGTAAAATATCCTTTGTCGTTCTGAATAAGTTGACATGGTATTTACAATCTAGAGCGTATTAATTAGCTTGGACAAGGTGCCTCAATATATAATGAGCTTATTGAGTCAATACTCACAAAGACACCTACACACTTAAGTAAGAATTTAAGTAAAAGATTGTAGTAATATTTATGGGAAAAAAATAAGTGCACACACTTTGTATAAGTATACATAGAAAAAAAGTAGATTGCTTGGCCATTAAAAGTTAAAATAGTAACAGACCTTTATGCAATAATTGGAATCATGACGTATCATCTATTATTATTTAATATAATGTTGGAGTGCAATGGTCTTAGAAGCTTCTACAAGGGAGTTTAGGGTTTGAAATTTAGGGTTTAATCTTTATATTAATGTGCAATATTAATTGGTCACTACGATCAACTAACACATCTAGATAGTTCAATACTCATTAATTTTGAACTAACACGTTAATGATACAAAACTAGTCCAAATCAACTTACGGTAAATTGCATTAATAATGCTAATAAAGAGTAGCACAACTGGTTAAAGTTTGGGCTTTTGTCCCAAATTAAAGGGTGAGGGTTCGAATTCCACTACCTGATATGAACGCCTTGTTAATGGGTGATTTATAAATACTTTTATAAATGTTTAAAGAGCTTAAAGGTATGCACTAACCTTAATAGAATATTAGTGTTGACCTCCACCTAAATTTTTCCTTACAATGAAATTTCAATAATAATTTACATTTCCCCCCTGAGATAAATGAAATATGAAATGAGGAAAAATAAATCCCCACAATTCTAAATATATGTTGAGATAGGACGCTTATTAATTTAGGGGATGATGTTTCCCACGCTTATCAAGAACCACATGCATGTGGTTATTGATACAAGGGATTGAATTCGTCGAGATTGAGTTGCGGTAGTGATTCATGCTTTACGTGAAACGAATGAGTGTGCTGATTGGTTCATTAAACAAAGATCATTAAGTGAAAATAATTATGTTGTAATTATTAGCACTCACAAAGTCTCACATGCAAAAACTTTTAAAAAAACTTTCTTTTTAAGGCCTTAAACTTGGTGGTTTATTTCTCACTCGCCAAAAAAAAAAAAAATTAGTATACAAATTAAGAGTTTCTTCTATTATTGCATTTTTCTCATCATGTTTGGTTTACATTGTGCCAACATCGAACTTGCTTTTAATCAACTGAAAATGAATTTGCATATGAAAATTTTTTTAGACAATCAAAATTACTTTTTGAAAAACTGTTTTCAAGATAAATATTTTGATTATTATCTATTCATTAACAACTACTCACTTACTGAAAAAAAACTCACTCTAAATTAAGTCCTTTTGCTAATTTTGTTTTTAAAAGTGGTTTCACTTTGTTTTATTTAAACAAAAACAATTCTATTTTTTTTTGTTTGAAATATCATTTTTAAATACAAATTATCTCTTTAGCCTTTTCCTCTCAAAATAATTCTTTCAATTTTAATTTTTCTCAAAAAGCACTTCTATCAAAAGTTAAATCAAACTACCCAACCCATCAAAGGAACTTTCCCATCTTTCTACTATAACTAGATTCTAACCTGCGCGATGCGCGGCGGGTATATAAACCTTGTTAATATATAGACATGCTGATTATCGTACTATTTAGTACTAATAATTTTAATAATGGTATAAAAAACTTACTATCAATAATGAATAGATCACAACATGAATTAAAATGACTATTAGATTACCTAATGAAGTTTACATATTGAAGTATTAATATATAAACTTCCTATTACAGTACCAGATAAATAAACAAAAGTTATATGTATAATAGTTATAGCTAACAACAATATAGAGACTTTGGTGCATATACAATGGATTGCAATTTTCATTGTGACAAAGCAAACTTGTGTTAAATCTTCTAACAGTCGCAAGCCTGATCTGAGTTGAAAAAAAACAAACATAAATAACATTTTATTAAATTGTAACTATAAATGAACACGTACAATTATTGATGAAGTATTATGGTAAATTTAGATAAAAATTATACCTTGATAACCTTATCTGTTTGTCGATGATGCGTCAGAGATTTCCCTGTGTGTATAATCCATGATATAACAAAGTTTTAACTATAAGGTTAATAAAAAATTGTGCAAATATTAACTTAACTAAACTATGTTACCTATCAAGTTGCTGATGCAGTTCAACATTAGCTGGATCATCTTGTTGCTGAACGATAGGTTGTTGCTCATCAAATGGATTCTCGTGTGGAAGATTGGGAATGTTTGGCTCAATTAAATGAGTGTGGATGAAGTTATACAAATTATGATAGATATCAAAGGGCAAAACGAAAGCCATGTTGTTAGATATTTCTCTTCTATATTGTATCTTGTATTGCATTTCATCTCTAGGAGTTAGATGAAAAATTCCCTTACCAGTATAATATAACTCAAGTACAAAGTTTTCTCTAAGTTGGTAGAATTGAAATATATCTTGAAACCCTTCTTTTATAACTGCAATCGTTGAACGTGGCCTTATCCTAAATGGGAAGCAGTTGTCCTTGTCATCTATGCCGTATACAACATCTCGGCATGTTCTTCCATACATTTGTATGAAACTAAGTGGGGTTTCTCCTACGTTCTATACAATTCCAAACAAAATTAATTAATAAATATATTTTAAACCACATATAGCTAATATCATAATATGGTCAGTAAATTTAAAGTGACATTAATATACAATTTATAATATATTTACAAATTTAACAGACACACATATATATATATCATCAATTATCAAACATATTAAGAGACATAACATAGATAGCATGTAAACTTTTAACATAAATGTTATTGTGCAAGCATGTAGCATACAACAATAACTCCATTATTTGTGTGTAGGTTGCTGTGTGAACTGTAACTAACTATTTATAGATGAGCTATTGTAAATAAATCAATGACATACCCTATTAGCGTGGATAGTTACAAACAGGTGTCGATCTTCACTTTGTGGCCAAAAAGCTCTGGTTGGTGCGAACAGTTTTTTCATAGCGTAACAACCTGTTGACATATTCGAATATTGTTGCTTATGTTACATTCCATTGTATCACTCAGAAACATACATCATATATGAAGTTGAAGCGAAATATTAAACTGATAATTGGTAATGTAACACCTTAGCTAGCTGCTTACGTGTACATCGCAAACAATGCTCACTAGGTTGTTATCTGCTTTGGTTGGGGTTACTTTTTGCCCCTACTTTAAACTTCAAAAATATTTCTTACTTATAAAATATGGACCGGTTTGATACTTTTCGTTATATGTATACGACATAAAATATGAGTCGTGCGTCAGATAGAATTTATAGAGCAAACGTTAAAGCTTTATACTTCACTGATAATTATCCTAACATAACAACATCAAACAATAAGCATACAAGTGGCCCATAGCATATATCACAAGCATTTACATAGGTATTATCGTATTTGTTACATACAAGTACTTTCTCATAGTAGTGTAAAATGTGAACTATACTAACTAAGGGTTGATCGCAACATCTTTGATCACACCCCTGCTATCTTATTTCTCAGTTCATCTTCTTCGAGTCTGCTTCTTTACGTACCACGCTGACGTCCTTGTCGTGCTTACCTAGAATCATAAAAGAGTGGGTGTGAGAAATCTGCGTTCTTAGTGGGAAACCTCCGTCGCCGTTGCTCATTTTACTCTCAATTATGATTCCGCCGCTTAGGGGTCTCTAAGTGTCACAGTTATACTACATCCCTACAAGTTATTAATATTTAACCTAGTCCTGAGCAGCTACCTACGTTACTAGGTGACTGAGGGAACCTAATCTATTCTCTGCCCTATCTCTTAGGGAACACGTTCTCACTGTAAAATACTTCAGGAGCTTCTCGCACTTCGCTTGCACATACACCATCTTATAGCCATCATCTTATAATCATTACCTTGAATTCATTATTCAGATGCAATAGCGATATTAGGAATAGCTTACTCTGTCCACACTTGGGAACTGACTCGTTTTGTCCACGCTTGGGGACATATCCACACTTGGGATAGACTTGTTTCATCCACACTTGGAGACTGACTCATGTCATCCACACTTGGGGACCTCCTATCCACGCTTGGGGATAGACTGACTTTGTTCACACTTGGGAACATACTCATGTTATCCGCACTTGGGGATAGACTTACTCTGTTCACACTTGGGAACATACTGCCTTCGTCCACACTTGGAGACGTACTGACCTCGACGGGAGAATTTAAGTTTTGTTCTTCTTGCTAAACATAAACATAATTCAATATCTCATAGCATCAATACACGTCTGATAAACACAGCTCAATGATCTCAAAGCATTCATATACATGATAAATATAACTCAATATCTCATGTCATCATTTCATAGTTCATCACACAATATTCCTCAAAAGATCATCATCATATACTCTAACATATAGCACCTCATTATCATAAGCATCTAACATACTTCCTATCACACCATCATCATCATATAGCATTTGTATATAATTCTCTATCATCATAAACATTTAACACGTTATACCATATAATTTATAACATCATTCATATAATATCACTAACTTCACATAACTCATGGATACCAATCATGCACTGTTACTAACTTTACCAATCTCATAACATCAAATCCATCATATATAAGAAACATAATCTCATACTAAACATTTCTTGAACATAATAAACATAAATCTAGCAACTAGCAAAACAGACGTCTGGTTTCTGTCAGAAAATAGCAATCATAAACCGGAGAGGTCCAAGACCTTACCCCAAGGTTCTTGATAGTCCTAAGATCATTTTTCATACTTAAAAATTCAGATTTCAATCCCAACTTCACGAAATTGCTATTTTGCCCTTTTTCCCAAAACTGCTGTTTCGCCCCCGTAAACGCCCTGTTTTCTTTGGAATTTTAGTTCTCAAAAACCCAATGGACTCAAGACTTGCCCTTAAGGTTTTTGATAGTTCTAAACCCATATTTTCTGAAAACAAACCCAGTTTTTCAGTCCCAAGATGTGAAATTCCCGTTTTGCCCTTTTTCATAAAAATCCCGTTTTCTGCCTGTTTGCTGAGAAATTCATCGGGGACTCCAAAAATCATAAAACTTGACATCCCCACTCAAAATTTCGTGTAGAATCCAAAAATAACATTAGTTTTTCATGATAAAAATCTCAGCATACAGTTTCCTTTAAATTCATGTCATATGCCTATTTCCTTCTTAGACGTTCCTAAATTCTGCCAGAACCACAGATAGCACAAACAGATCCAGACAATCATCAACAACATATATATATCAAAGTTCTATAAAAATCATCCTAACCAAATGTATTTCTAACATAAAACATAGCTCAACACATCCTAAATCACATAGACAGTGATTATGCCGGTTTACCCACGTTTTCGCATCCGACGACGATTTCTGCTGCTTCCTTGGCTTTGTCTCCAACGATGATGCTTCCTAGTACTTATTGGGCTGAATTTCTCCAAGCATACTTTAGGGATTATGAGGGCTCTTGTGGGTTAAGGTTAGGGAGTTATAGAAGAGCTTTGTCTAGGTTGAGTGTAGGAGGTCTCTAAGTCTCCGGTTTAACTGCATAACGGTTGATTGTGTGATCAGACAGAGTTTTGGCAAGATTTTCCATTTTTCCACCAAATTTTCGGATTCCTTGGGGTATTTACAGTCCAAGGCCGAAATTTCACTTTCCCATTTTGCCCTTGGTGCCAAAATTACCAAAATGCCCTTATTTTTGTCTTTATGTAAAATGTCATTTTCATGAGTCATCCACCTTTTGACTCCTTGACCCCACTTGGGCTGCTTCTTGGCCGTGTATGTTGTTGTTTCTTGGCTGATTTTGTGGCCAAAATTTTACGGGCTCCGGCAGATCAATTTTGATCAGGTTTTTGGCGCTCCCGGTCTCGATACTTCGTGTACGGCTGTTCTAAAAATATTCCGATCACGTCCTTGTGACCTCCTAATTTTTCCTAAGTAATATTTTAGGGTCATTTAGGTATTTATGAATTTTCGTCTGTAGCCGTACCTTTTACGGATACTTTAGACGCGCAGTTGTGTTCAAATGGCAGAAAGGGTTCATTCTAGTGTCTGCAGAATTTTGAGAAAATGTGCAGAAATATTTCTACAGACAATTTTCATCCTAAGAGTTTATGATTCTAACGGCTCAACTGAAATTAGACATATTTTGGACAGTTATCTAGCAAAATTCTGCTAAGGAGAAAGCGGGATGTTACAGGTAACATTCTTTTGTCAATATAGAAACAAAATGGATAACAGGCCTAATTTCTAATATGAATAGGAGAAGAAGACGTTCAAAGACATACCTTACACAGCTCTGTGACAGCTCCTGGAATGTCTTAAAGACTTGGTCCTGCCCAGGGGGAGGGGGCGGGGGGGCATTGGTCCATAGGTTCTCTGCATAATAGTAAAGCCAATAAATAATTGGCATCCCATTTGCTCACTAAACCAAACACCATTTACCACGCCAATATTTTTTTGATATTTACATGCTGTTTTTTAATTGTCAATATGAGGAATTATTATATGTTGGTGCAGTGTCATGTAAAATTATTTATACTAGGTAGGTAGTATTTGGTAAACTTCTTAAGACAAAAAATATTAATATAGTGAGAATAAAAACATAAAATTTAAATTTTTTTATTTTAGAATAACTTTTTAATTAATTTATTTACATTTAAAGAGGTGATATGTATGGCCAATAGTTAGTAACTTAAATGACAACTCTCTTAGTCTAATGTCAAGAGATAATTTAAATGAAGTCGAAAAAAAAAGAAGGCGGTATATATAACATATGTCTGAGAATGATTTTTAAATTAATTTATGTATCTATAAGATGGAGGGACGCATCTTTCCATTATTTTTAGTCTCAAGACACTTACTTAGCAAACACTATTTACTATTAATTAATTTAGTTTTGTTTCCTAAAAAATAAAATATAATAGAAATAATAAAATACATTAATTGTGTATGGACTTATTATTTATTAAAATTAAAGTGCTAGCCCATAACAAAAATATATCATTCTACAAAATACTTTAGGAGTTTATACTAATTTCTCTTGTTGATACGTCCTCTCATTGGACCATATCCGAGAACTGGCAAACCCCCGCGACACGCTTCACACTTGTGTCCCTACTGTGATTAAATATGATAATTGACAGAATATCATAAATGATAATAACATGATTTTTTTGGTACACATAAACGATAATAACATGATGAGTGTCCTGATATACGGGAATAAGAAACATAATACTTTGCATCTCTTGTCAGTGTAAACATCTTTACACAGTCTTTTAGTCAATTTATTTTATTTTAATTTTTTTTAAGTAGTGAATGTGATAATCAATTATATTTGATAATTTATTGATATATGATTAGATAACAGTGTAAAACAATGTATTTCTATTAAATTCAACAACAAATTAGTCACATATATACACAATAATGTCAGAAATAGAGTAATAGCAAAAATTAGATGGTATTTGTTTCAAAATATGTCTTTTAATTTTTAATAAAATATTAAAATATGAAAGTAAATTTATAAAAACAATTATGGTTTTCATTTTTTAAGAAAAATTAATTAGATGATAATGTAAAAAAAATTATTATTAACAACAATTAAACTCATTTTTTTTTACATTAAAACTCTTGTTTAATAGCAGTAGATAAATTTTTTTAAAAAAGAAAAAATCAGAAAAAAATTATAACTACTTCGTTTGATAAAAGGAGTATATATACGTGATCTTGAAGATCGTGTGGCAGTGACCGGTATCTCAACCAAAAGTAATTGGCTGCCGTAGAAGTTAAGTGCAGTCTTAATTAGATAAACTTTACTGCTTGTAGGAGTTTTAATCTTAGATTTAATACTCTAAGATGTAACTAATATCTCATTTAGAAGTAGTTAGTCGTAGTAGAGGTGAAGTGCGGTCTTAATTAGATAACAGTTTGAATCTTAGAGTCGATACTCTAAGATGCAACTGATATCTCATTTAGAAGTAGTTAGCCACAATAGAAGTGATGTGCGGTTTAGATATAAGTCATGCTATATGTACATCCTTTTAACATCTACTATATATCCATCTCCGTATTTATACGACTAAGCTCACACAATAACTCTCAAACAACCATCGTCTCTCACGTTCACCCACTCGTTGATTACGTGCACGTCTATACTCGTGATAAAAAAACTTCTCGCGTCTCCACAACTCCTTCACAAAACCAACAACGTTTTCTATTCAACTCTGCTTGAATTTCATTAAAACCACCATTGAATGAAGGACGATGAAATACTCACCATCAAGCAAATCGATAAGCACTCGACGACAAACGCCCACATTTATGTGTGGGATTCGAAACTGTAGCTTTTTAGAGTTTTCGCAGTTGATTGCAGACTTTTGAACTTTCATTGCTTATCGACCAATGTATGTAATTTAATTATGAAATTTTTGATGACCTCTACTGTTTGTGTTTGTGAATATCATTTGCAAAATTGTTCAAAAGGTCTGTACATTCAGTCTATAAAATTTGTGCATTTTAGTACATAAAGTTTGTGCACTTTAGTGTATAAAGCTTGTGCATTGATAATTTGTATGTATTATACGGGTTTCTTGTAAAATATATATGTTAGAATTGGTAAAGTTTATGCATTGACGTATACAGTGTTGCTGCATTCTCATACTTAAGGTTTGTGTACACTTACCAAATATTTATGCGAATTTTAATCTCAAAAGTTTGTGCAGTATAACACATAATGTTTGTGCACGTGTGGTATTTTTAGGTATGACTGTGTTTCATGTTAACAAACGTCTAGAGTATCAAAACACAAACTTTAACAACGTAATTGTACAAACATTAAGAATGAGGGTACACAAAAATTAAAAACATGAAAAACACACACTTACCAAATATTTATACGAATTTCAATCTCTAAAGTTTGTGCAGAGTAACAGATAAAGTTTGTGCACTTTAATATATAAAGTTTGTGCACATGTGGTGTTTCTAGGCATACTTGTGTTTCATGTTAACAAACATCTAGAGTATCAAAGCACAAACTTTAACAACGTAATTGCACAAACATTAAAAACATAAAAAACACACACTTACTAAAATATTTATGAGAATTTCAATCTCTAAAGTTTGTGAAGAATAAGACATAATGTTTGTGCACTATAATATATAAAGTTTGTGCACGTGAGTGTGAGGAAAAATCTGGTGGTAGAGTGTGTCGCAGTCGCGTGGTCGTTAGGTTATTCCAAATTTTTTGATTTGTACGAAACATGACGTATAACAATTAATTTTCATATCTTATACATGGTGGATGTATTAGTGGCTTGACTGTGGTGTACCCCAATCATTTTTTATTAGAAAAACCAGCACATTCAGCTCAAATTGCTTTAAAAAACTGAAGTTTTTAATATGAATGACAAAAATATCCACAAATGTAGATATCAAAGAGTATTATACGTGACGGGTATAAGATTGTCCGCAATTTTTGTATCCATAGTTCAAATATTTATAATCGTTTATGAATGAATATGGATACAGAGATTGAGGTATCTAACCCATGGATATCCCTTAGTTACCTATTAATATATAAAATTATGTAAAAAGTTTTACCTATATTAATATAAAAACTAAAAATTCTAATTCGTTTTTATCTACAATGTTATTGAATTTTTATTATGCATTTTGATCATTGAAATTGCGATTATTTAGTAGTGGTATTATAATATATTATATTTGATAATGATTTTTATAAATTTTTTCATTTTTTTGAATTTTTGACAAATCTTGCAAATACTTACAGATGTTCACCGAGATTCAAATCTCCACAAATATGAGTAATGGATACCCATAATGTGTACGAGTATAGGTATAGAAAAATATTAAGAAAATATAAATAATGGAAATATGTATTTGTACTCGCCTATACTTATTGTTATCCCTAATTTTTCATACTAAAATATGAGAATACTCTTTAAACTCAACTAATGGGCCTTGACATCTTGCCGCTCAAGTGTTGAGGTGCCGTTGTAATTGTTAAGTCATTTGTTTTTTTGTTAAGTGGGATTTTTTTTTTAATTAATGTGAGATAACGCGGTTGGAGTAGAGAGTGGATGAAGGAATAGGAACTAAAAGTAGTGATGGAGGAATAGCAGTTAAAATCGAAAATTTCCTTTATTATTAGTGTAAATAAGTATAAATATCATATATCAAGGTAAAAAAGTGCATAAATATTAAAATATATGTCATTTGACTTGTGCGCTTGTTGATAGAATAATGTTCTACATGATGTCTTCAAATAATATGCAAATACCACTTCTTTCACAAGGAAATGTGTGTACCTTATTTTGGCACATAAAAGTGTACTTTTTTGTTATAGGTTATAAGACATTAGCAACTTGTACTTCACATGCAATCTTATATAGTGTTTATTTGGTTACCATTATTTTCACTTGAGAATGAGAAACTTGGTTTCTCAATGCACTTTTACAAGAAGCAAAAACTTTCTTACTTCCACCAAACTTGACACTTTTAAATGGAGAAACAAACATGCCTATAATAATAACAAGATGCAACTTATTTGATAAATTACCATACCTACCCTTATATAATTTAATAGTGTTTAATTTGGAATAGAAAAAAAAAACGAAATTGATTTAATTTATAAATTAGATATCATGTGTTGATATTTTAAAAACAAAAAATAATTTTATTGTTACAAACTTTGATTGCTTTAATTTTAAATTTGTATCGAAATTATAGAGTTTAATGATAAAGGATTTGATTTTAAACTTAATTATATTTAAATCAAATCAACTTTTATTTTTTATAATTCCGAACATACTATTTAATATATTCCAATCACAATAGTTGATTTTTAAATCAATTTTAGTTATTTTATATAATTATTACAAACATAAAAACTGAATTTGATTTAATTTATAAATTAGATCTTGATTTGATAACTTTCGGATAATCACATTAAAAAATGCGTGAAGCCTATTATTATGAAATTTATAAGTCTCATACATTTATGAGCATGATTATTCAAATGTTGTCAGATTAAATTATAGCAAACAACTCTTTTGTGATCTTATGATGGCTATTTATATATTCATCCCATGTCATGGGATTAAAAAAGAAATGATTGAGTTTTATAATTATTTAACTTAATTATCCTCCTACAAATTCACATGAATAACACGTGTTTTCATAAAATTATTAAAAATAATTAAATTAAATAATTAAAAAAACTCAAACATTTATCAAAAAAAATTATCTCTTTACAATGACAAGAAATATAATAGCACATTTTCTTCTTCTTCTTTTGTACATGATTGCAGTAATTTCCACTTCATTATTCAAACACCACACTAAAAATACTTACAAGGTGTAAGTTTACTGTAAAGAATAAATTTCCGCACAAAAAAAAAGTACAAAAATGGGCAATAACGGCTCCACGGTAATTACAGCGTACAGAACTACAGCCAAAAAGATTTAAAAGTAAAATAAAATAAAGAAATTAAAGAAGAAAAATAAAGAAATTAAGTAACTAACTAACCAAGCAAAGAAACTAGCAAGAGTCCCAAAAGAGGAAAGGGTCCTCCAGCCGGAAAGCCGAGTCGAGATGCTCGGCTGATCCAGCTACGAGCCACGGCGCCGCCGAGTAATAAAACTCACCTGCTGCAGCCGCCGATGCAGTACCGCCGCCGCCGCCGCCGCCGTGATATGAGTCCATCAAGAGATCAGGGAGGTCCAAGAACATGTCATCATCGTCCTCGCCTGAATTCGAAGGCATGGACGACACGGCTCGGCTCATCTCGGCTTCGGCTTCAATATGGCTTGTGCGGTAATCAATCGCGGCTGCCTTGGCGGCGGCGGCCTGGATGTCCTTGGGGGAGGTGGTGGCGGGGCGAGGGAAGTGAGGTGCGAGTTCGGGAAAATTGAGGAAGGCGGAGGCGGGGCCCTTGACGGCGAGAGAGGCGGCGTCGTGGGCTCGAGCCGCCATCTCGGGAGTTGGGAAAGTGCCGAGCCAGATTCTGGACTTCTTTTTGGGCTCTCTGATTTCGGAGACCCATTTTCCCCATTGGCGCATCCGTACTCCACGGTACGTAGGGTGCTTTCCATCACTACTGCCCCCTCCTCTCCTAGCTTTTTCCTTCCTCGCCAAATTGATGGCGCCTTCTGGTGAAGGCGCCTCTGACTCAGTGGAGGAAGAAGACGAGGAAGTGGAGGAAGAGGTAGTAATGGCGAGAGGGAAAAGTGTGGTTGAGTGTTGTTGTTCCTCCATGTCCATGTCCATGTCCATGTCCATATTCATGGAAGAAGAAGAGTGAAACGTGGAGAGCAGAGGTTGAAAGAGCGGTGTGGGTTGTTGCTTTGTCGGAGTAGAGTGTTTTTCTTTCATATATTAAAGGACGGGAAAATGGAATGGGTCCAGTTCGATAAAAGTGATGTACAGTTGCCTTTTTGTTTGCTTACATTATACTATTCACCTCCCAGTATTAGTTTGTATATGAGAAATGACATGGTCACTGCAATCCATAAAAAAATACTTTTTTTTTATAATCAAGATATATGATTTTAAAAATAAACCAAACAAATATTTGTAGTTACGTCATTTGTTGCAGATATGCCGGTCTCATATGATGCTATTAAAAAAAAAACAGAAAAAGAAAACGTGCTTGCTGTAAAAATAGAAAAGGTTGAGCACAATGCAAATATATATAATTTTTTGCTACGAATGTATTTATTAGAGGAAGAGATTAATTATTTGGATTCTTTTTTGAGTTTGTAGTGTGATTTTATCATTACGCCAACATTCTTATGGGTAGCACATTGCATATATTATGTAATTGAAGAAAAGTTAACGAGTAATATTGGTAAACTGTGGTAAAATTGTAATTAGGATTTTTGTAGAGAATATATGATAGTGGCTAGAAGTATTGATTAGATTCATTTAACGAATATTTTATTAATAATGTCATGTCATTCTCACCCTTAATTTTTGACAATTGTTTTGGCTATCCACCATTTTTTTAAAATTAATATTCAAAATGATTTGCACATACATTTGATTGTTTTTTTCTTTTAAGGATTTGCTCATAAATTTAATAAATAATTTTTTTAAAAAAAACTCTTTAATTACATTAGGCAAATTAAGGGTCTGGTATTAAAATTGCAGTCACTTACATATTTATCTCTCGGCGTTAGGAGTTTATTTGTCCCTAATGCGAGTTAGATCATAAGTGGCATCTTTATGTATCATCATTGGTAGATGATATTATCAAAGATATAATTTTGGTCTGATGTTCAATTTTTTAAAAATACGTATGATAAAGACTTTGTTAAAAAAATATATACTCACTTCATTAATTTTTTTAACTCTAAAAGAAAATTAGCAATAGATATCTCCTAAACCATTAATAAAAATCTGTGTATCATAATTCATGATTGTAGTTTACTCGAAATACTAGGTGTCACTCTGTCCACAGTCGTGTTTTTATCATTAATTAGTTCCCAAAAATTAAAAGCGCAGAAAGGAAAAAATAAATAAAAATAAAGGGAATATGGACCGCTAAGGTCATTTTATATTCAGTTTCACATGTGTCGTTTTTGGTCACAAGCAAGGATAAATTTTTTATCAAGAACAAAAATTGGCGGGCCCGTATAAGATTGTATACAAATCTCCAAATCATAGCCTTAATGTCGTTTACCCGGAAGCATGAAATTTTATTATAAAATTAAGGAATTAATTATTTAATCAAAGTGTCAATCGTAGGTACTTATAGGGGTGGGAATAGGCCTCACAAATGTTCATTTGTGTTTATTAGAAACTCGAACACAAGACCTTTACCATTTACAGTAATGTCTTATCCACTAAACTAAAATTACTTTTTTTAACATTTTATGCAATCATATTTATTAATATAATTTTATTATTTAATTTTTTTTTTAAAGAAACTATAATCTAAAGAGTCCCTAGGACTCTCCTACACTCATACTCTCATCTCATATGAATAATGTAAGATAGTTTTGCTAGCATTTTCCTTTTTTTTTATTGGTCAAATGCCATATATTATGTTTATGATTTTACTATCACATACTAAGCAAAAGAATTGGTGATATACATAACAAAGTTGAACAAATTTTTTGGGATATTGTCATGACAACGACCGCCGTGCTTCCTTGATCACTCTTGGCTCCTTCACTAGCCTGCTCTTTGTTGCTACAAAACACTAATTTTGGACTCTAAACTATGAGAAAAATGTGTGTAAGAATGTCCCTTATGATGAACTGCAGGGCCCTATTTATAGGAAAAATTTTCAGGGGCCGCTAGTGGCCTCAGGGCACCACTGAGCGGCGCAGCTTTCTTCACCGCTAGGTTTCTTCTGCAGGGTGGGTCTGCTCTGACATTATCTTGTCAGAGCCGCTGAGCGGCGTGCGACTCGCTGAGCGGTGTCAGTGTGGCTTGCAGGCCGGCTGCAGAGTGGCCACAGAGGTTGCTTTGTGGCTAAGTTTCTTCACTCTGAAGCAAGGGATCGCTGAGCGGTCTAGCTTGGGCTTCCACTGAGCGGCCTGAGGGTACCGCTGAGCGGATGCTCCTCTAAATTGACCTTCTTTGCTTTCTTTGCTTCATTTTTTGTGGGATTTTTCTTGATTTTATCCTCTTGATATGCTTGCATCCATCTTTTGAATATATTAGAAATCATACAAACGTGGGGGATTTAGTCAGATAATTCATGAAAACCTAAGCAGACAGGTGTCATTTCAATAGGTGAAATCGCGAAAATATGACACTTAACAGATATGGACTTTGGTTTCTTAATGATAAAATCAATGGATGAAAATTTGATTTTCCTCTCACGTAAAAGATATTCACGTTTTCAGACTTGTCTTTTGATCTGTTTCTTCATGGTCATACCCCAGTAGCTTGCAACTTTAGAGTTTCAATTCTTTATTGAAAATGTCTTTTTGATTCATATTAAATTTATACACTCTTGCTTGTTATATAGTAAATGTTATATGTTCAGTTAAACTCTCTCCCTTATCTCAAGAAATACCTTTATATATATTAGTTTTTTTGCTTTAGAATATTATTATATTAAGAAATTAAGTTATTAACAAAAATAATACTTTGTTATGATTATTTTTAAAAATTAAAATTGCACATTTTATTTTAATATTTATTTTTTTATTTTTTTATGATAAAAAAATACACAGACATGTTTATCACTGATATATGACATTTTACCAATAAAAAAACAAAAAGAAAAATACCAGCAAAGCTCTCTCACATTATTCAGATGAGATGAGAGTGTGAGTGTGGGAGAGTCCTAGGGACTCTTTTTTTTTTTTAGGTTGCTTGCCCGGTATCCAAGGCTTAGCCTTGACTAATCTGGGTTGACTCGGGTCGCGCACCTGGCTATGGCGGGTGAGTAAGGCATTATTTTGAATACCACAGATCTTGGGTTCAAGTTTCACTGAACTTAAAATAAAGTAAATACAAATGAACATTTGTGAGTAATTACTTGGTTCTTTTAGGGGAAAATTACCATTAAGAAGCTTATTTAAGAAAAAAGACTAATAATTTTTAAATTATTAAGAATAACCACTAATATTTTTAATTAAAGAGAATGACCAAATTTTGTTTAACACTTGACAATAATATCTTTTAGTAATCAATATTAAATCATTGTATTCATTGAATAAAAATTAAATCTGTTGAGCCTAAAAAGTCAATTGATCTTAAGACTGAGTGTGCACTAATACCACTAAGCTACACATATATTTATAACATTTATGACTTTTATTTGATATAATTTTACATATTTATTTAATTAAACTTGGTTCAAACATTTCAACCAATAATCCATTAGTTATACAATATATATTTTATACCTAAATTATTATTAAAAATGAGTTCAAAATCTATGCTATTAGATGCATATGTTTCAGTTTATTTAATGAAAAAATCACATTTTTTTTACTAAAAGAATCAATTTTTGTATGTTCAAAATTTTTTTAAAAAATAATCTTGAATTCTTAAAAAAAATTATTTTAAGTAAAACCTAAATGAAATAGCTTCTCAATATTTTTTTGATTTATCAACTCTAAAACAAAATTTAAATTTATAATCACTTTTTTAAGCTAAAACAAACACACTTATTATCTTATGATATTCTATTTATATATAAAAACACATTGATTTCTAATTAGTAGCCACTCAGGAAGAACAATATGTAGATCTAGAAATTAGTTTTTCATATTGTATCATTTAGTCCAAGGTCATTGGAACAGATCTCCCAGACAAAGACATTTTAGTTGGGATGGATGCTCTGGCCCAAAACTAGAAAATTCAAATTTTCCCGCATGGATCCCATTCTAGAACACATGATATCCAACGGTTTTAATCTGTCACAAGTGGAACTAATGTGAGGATATTTTATGTCAAACCCATTTATTTAATGTTTATATTTGATTTAGCTATTGAACCAATGACTCGTTGGTTAAACTAGTGTTCTAGTAACTTAGTATTTTGGCCTAGTCATTGATAGAAATGCTTGAATTAAATTTAATTAAATAAATTAGTAAAACTACATTAAATAAAAGTTATACATGTCACAAGTATATGTGCAGCTTGGTGGTGTTAGTGCACGATCTAATGCTCATATTCATTCTCTTTAATAAAAAAAGTTAGTGGTCTTTTTTAATAATTTAAAAGTTATTGGTCTTTTTTTCTTAATTAGGTCTCCCTAGTGGTCCTTGCTACTAATTTTTCATTCTTTTATGGTGCGTTTGTGAATTGAGTTTTAGAAAAGAAGAAAATGTTTTTCCATTCCTATGGCTAAGGATCAAATTTTACAATTTCATGATTAAGAAAGAAGGTAAACTACTTTACTTTACATAGGGATAGATAATTAAAGGAAAAGTCCATTCCCAATTCCTTCAATTGATTGATTATAGAAAATTGCCAATTCCTTCAAAATATGCTTCTAGTTCTGGACCTCAATCTCTAACGCACTTTCTCCATCTTGATGCTTATCCATCACTATTAATCACTCTTCACATTTTAGTTATAAAGTTTAATTGTTATGTAACGAAAGCGCTATAAGCATAAAATAGTTTTACATTAACATTAAATTATGCAATTACTTAACCATCCGTTGTTATTGATGTATAGTGTAAAATTTGTTTGTAGATAACAATTAAATTCTTCATTATATATTTGATTGTTCTGATGAATTCATTGGGTTAAGTGTATGAAGGCTCAGTCAGTGGCCACTATCAGTATCACAGTATCACGGATCTTTACTCAATTTTATACCATCCAATTCTGCCAAGTTTCAAACTCTAACAACATTCTTTTATTTTTGATGCCTTTCGCTGTTAACTGTGTTTAGGTGTCAAATTATCGTGTGTACGTAACTATCAAATCTATGACGAAATCGGTTGGATGTACAAAGAGGAAAGTGCTATACAATTTGTTAATCTTGGTCGTTTTCTTTATATATCCTGAATTGAATATATACTAAGATTAAAAAAAAAAAAACAAGAAAAATGGATGTACTCTAAGGTAAGAAAATTGGTGCCAGCTTGACAATGTTACAAATTGTTAACTATATATAATATCAAAATAGTGCCTAAGATCACGTAAAAAAAAAAGTCCCTAAGATATTTTTCTCTTTCTAAAACTGTACCATCTAAAGCAAAGATAACGGTACCAACAAAAAGAAAGGAGGATCACAAAATTCGTAGTTGACAATTTTTCTTATACATAAAGCATTGAAGGATATTTTTTCTTTTAATAAGTGCGTTTTTGGAAAATTGAAAATATGTTCGTATTCTTACAGGCTGAATTGTTAAAAGATTGAACTCGACAAGCTAGCACCGAATAATCTAAAAATATGAGTCAATTGAGTTGAAGAAATATATATAAAAAAAAAAGGTGAATTTACCTAACTTAACTTAAATTGGCTCAACTTAATTTGGGTCGGGCCAGCCCAATAGCCTGAACACTCTTTTAATATATTATAATAATAATAATAATAATAATATATTATTATTATTATTATTATTATGATGTGCACATATTTTTTTTTTCTGTTGATTGCATGTGTACTTTGTAACATCCCGCTTTCTCCTTAGCGGAATTTCGTTAGATAATTGTCTAAGATAATTCTATTTCGGTTGAACTATTAGGATCATGAACTCTTAGGAATAAAGTTGTCTGTAAAAACATTTCTGTACGCTTTCTTAAAATTCTACAGACACTAAAATAAACCATTTTTATCGTCCAAGTGTAACCGTGTGTTCAAAGTATCCGTAAAAGGTACGGCTATAGACGAGAATTCATGAACACCTCAAATGGACCAAAAATCTTTCTTAGGAAAATTAGGGGATCACAAGGATGTGATCGAAATAATTTTAGAACAGCCGTACGCGAAATACCGAGATTGGAAACAATAAAACTTGACCAAAATTGATCTGTCAGAGCCCGTTAATTCTTGGCTACAAAAAGTGGCCAAGACACAGGGCCATGCATGGTTAGGAGGAGGGCCAAGTGGCCAAAGTCAACAAGTCAAAGATGAGTCACATAGTGACTAAGCTAGGTGACATCATGGCTTATGTCACTTAGGGGCAATTTGGAAATTTTGCCCCAACGAAAAAATTGGAAAGGGGATTTCAGCCCTAGGCCTATAAATACCCCCAAAATCTGAAATTTTGAGAAGAAAAATTAGAGATATTGGCTAAACTCTGTCCAATTGCACATTCAGTCATTACACTGTCCAAATCCTAACCCAAAGACTTTCCCCCACAAGACCTAACCTAAGTTCCTAAACCCTAACCTCATAAATACTCCTAGAATTTCAAAAAAGCCTCTCATACTTCTATTCTAAGGGTAAGAGCTTAGAGGCAACCAAGCAAAGTCTGCACAAAATAGCTGAACCAGTTGCAGCAAGGGCAAAACGTGGGTAAACTGACATAATCACTGTCTATGTGATTTAGGATGAATGATGATGATTGTACTATGGTTGTGTTAGAATATGCTAGGTTTTAGTTGCTAAGTGATGTGCTTGAATATGACAATTGATTATACTTATATCTGGAAGTTTCTGCAGATCGGGAAATTGTTGGAATAATTGTTAGAAATATGATTGGTTTATGTTTATGAGAATATGAGTATGAAAGTATGTGGTTTTTCTAGATGAGATATGATGTTAGGATGAATTTTATGTGACTTTGGATTTTATATATGTGGTTGATGATTGTCTGGATCTGTTGGTGTTGTCTGTGATTCTGTCAGAATTTAGGAACGCCTAAAGATAGAAATAGGCACATGACACGATTTTGAAGGGAACTGTATGCTGAGATTTTTATCATGAAAAACTAATGTTATTTTTGGATTCTACACCGAAAATTGAGTAGGGATGTCAAGTTTTATGATTTTTGGAGTCCCTGATGAATTTCTCAGCAAACAGGCAGAAAACAGGGTTTTTATGAAAAATGGCAAAATGAGAATTTCACGTGTTTGGACTGAAAAACTGGGTTTGTTTTCAGAAAATATGGGTTTAGAACTATCAAAAACCCTAAGGGCAAGTCTTGAGTCCATCAGGTTTTTGATAACAAAAATTCCAAAGAAAACAGGATGTTTACGGGGGCAAAACGATAATTTTGGGAAAAGGGGTAAAATTGAAATTTTGAAATGATGAGGTCAGAATCTGAAATTTTAGACATGGAAAATGATCTTAGGACTATCAAAAACCTTGGGGTAAGGTCTTGGACCTCTCCGGTTTATGATCGCTATTTTCTGACAGAAACCAGACATCTGTTTTACTAGTTGCTAGGGTTACGTTTGTTCTGTTTAAGACATGAGATTACGTTATGAGTCATATGAAGTTAGTGATAGTATATGATTGATGTTATGAGTCATGTGAAGTTAGTGATATCATGTGATTGCCGGTATGAATTATATGAAGTTATGTATTATATGATGTGATGTACGATGAAGATGATGATATGAGGTATTAAATTGTGCTTATATGAACTGTTGCATCAAAGATTGATTGTGCACATGATGATTATGAGAGAAAACCCCCTATAAAAGGGCTTAGGCTCAGTTTTTGGGGAAGGTCTTAGTCCCGATCGAGTCCCAGGTCCGACCCTAACGCCATCCCAGGGTGGTAACCTCGGTTGTGGTTGGCAATTTACTCATGGTCCAGACCATTCAGGTTCAACGCTACCTGGTCGCCACGATGCTGGTTGTAAGTGTGGTTATAGCCGTGTGGCCACCGCTATAAGGGACGAGGGCGAATATTCTTATAAGGCTGGCCTTGTAGAGCATACGTATAAGTAAATGCCAGCTGAAACTTATACCAGTTTTCAGAAAATGAGATTCTTGCAGTAGTATTGCTATGTGAACTATGTGATAGTATATGACTTAAGAGTTAGATTAGAGAACAGACGACGTAGTTAATGAAATTATAGGTTCCCCAGTCACTTAGTAATATAGGTAAAGCTACTCAGGCTTAGTAAGGACATTAATAACTAGTAGGGCTTAGCATAATTGTGACACTTAGAGATCCCTGAGCGGCTTGGATCATAAATGAGAAAAGAAATACCCCAAATCCCATGGTTTCCAATTGAGAGCGCTATGTTCTCACCCCACTCATTCATGACTCCAGGATTCGAGGTGGAGCAAGAAGTCAGACAAAACGAGGAGGAGCAGTACCCTGAGGAATAGGCTTGTACTTAGTAGGCCCTATGTGATAGTACTACTTTTGTGTTAAATATTTGTACGTGACAGCTATAATAGTACATGTGTATCTGGTTATGAATATATGATATGGACCAATGGTTGGTACTAGGTTTACTTGTTTGTTATCCATTCTAATGTCAATTAAACATGTTACGTTACTATTCGCATTACATGTTCTACGAATACAAGGCTTTACTTTATACCATAAGGTATATAAAATAAAGTTTAAAATCGGTCCGTATTTTCTAAGTAACTATACTTTCAAACGTTAATTGGGACTAAGTACTATCCCAACCAAAGCAGATAACAACTTAGTAGGTAAGTTTGCGACTTAAGCGTGGACTAGCTAGCTAGGATGTTACACACTTGTTCAATAAGTTTAAATATTAATGAGTCATCTAATATAAATGATATTAATAAAGAGATAAACAAATTGAAAATATTAGTGAATATAGGGGAGGCTCACGACCATGGTTATTAAACTCTCAAGTTTATTAAACTCATGGTTATTAAACCATGGTTATTAAGAGTTTACGATTCCACAATACAAAACGAATTAATACTCATGTAAACTTCCTTTTGATAAACTCGTATGAGTTTAAATAAAAAATATCGATTCTATTAACGAGTTGAGTTAAAATCAACCAACAAGTTTACCTCAAAATGTATAAATGTGGTAAGTTTGTTATATACTTAGGTAACGTTGTGTATTTTAGATAATATCCGTTGGATTTATTAAGATAATTTTATATATTTATAATAATTGAGTTATGTTTTATTGAACTATAAAATAATACACGTACAAAATAAAGTATGATATAACAACTAAGTATTATACATTAAGGTATATTTTATAATATTTTTTTCATTTATTTATTTTAAAGTTAATATTATTCAATGTTAATTATAAATACATTTAATCATGTTTAATTACTAATCAATTACTTATAACCTATATTTTTTTTATGTATGTAAACTCTTGCGAGTTTACGATTCGAGTTTGCTAAGGCTTCACGAGTTTACTTATCGAGCTTGACAACCTTGCTCACGACTACTGAGTTTTTGAAATAATTTACCTAATGCTTTAGACTAAAACAACTACATTCGTGTAAGTTTTACTCTTATAGATGTAGTCCATCTAATTTCAAGTTTTTGACCCCCAATGTAAATGGTTTGTGTTTTTTATTAACTATAAAAAAAATGTTATAGTCTTGTTATGTAATTTACGTAACCAATACGTAATTACAAAACTTTTGTAAATAATTATAGTATGTTGTACTTGATTGATTAAATTGAATGCAAAATACTTTTTCATAATTTCCTTTGTTATATAACCATATTCAAACATTTGAGACTTAGAATTAATCTAAATAAACTCAAAATTAGGCCAAAATAATCTCAACATTATATAAACTAGTTATTTTATTATTAGTTAATAAAATTTAATCCCACATTATTGCCAAACTTTACCAATTATATATATATATATATATATATATATATATATATAATTAAGTTGACAAAATATGAGCTCATAAATCAATAAAAAAATCACTCAAATTAAAATGAGTTAACATTTTACTAGTCTAAAAATAATATAATCTAAATTAACCCAATCCATTTTAACACATTACTTACAGGTGATTAAGCTACTTATCACTTGTCAAACATCTTGTTTGTGTGGTTGACAATAAATATAAGTAGAGTACTAATGAGAATATTTTCTATTGAAGATATTTCAAACAACAACTTTTTTGAATAATTTATTAATTTAAATAAATTTAGCGATTAGATGCACCAACAAATTATTATTATTTGAGTATAATTTTGATAGATATTGGAATTTTTTTTTATATAATCATTTAATCATTTTTCTCCATTTGATTGAACTTTTAAATAGTGAAAAAAAATTATATTTAATAATGTGTTAATATATAATAAGATGAAAGTTAAGCATTCAAATTAAATCCCTGTTAATTTTATCCACAATGCATCATTGTTCCGGTAATATCTCACTAAACCGTCCATAAATTAAGTAAAACAGCGTTGTAATGAAATGATTGAAAATTTGAAATTATGTGATGAAATGAAATAAATATATTTTGTCTAAATAAAGAATATGGTTTTAATTATTGTTGAAATCATTCTCGCAAAACGGAAGACGGGGGAAGATTTTTTTTGGACTAAATATGTCTTTCCATTTCACCTTTTCGATTCAGTTAACCTTTTATAAGAAGTATTCAAACAATATATACTTAACTTTCACTTCAATGCGTTTACCAAAAACAAAATTCACTTTAATGCACTACTAAACTACCATTTAATTATGTGTCACGATAATAAAAATGTTTACTTTTACGCTCTTTACTTCAAAAAATCTTAAATATAATTAAATTTAATTGGATAACAATATAAAAATATTTTGAATTAATATTATATCAAATCACTATATAATTTTTTTCTTTTTTGGTTGTTCGCCCAGTTCTAAGGTTTCGTACCTTGATTAATCTGGGTCGACTCGGGTCGCGCACCTGATTGTGGGGGGTGAGTCTCCCAGCACGGATAACTGCGTACACAAGATCTCGAACCTAAGACCATAGTTATAAAACCCGTCCCGGTACTTGACCCGACCATCCTATTGGGTCACTGGGTCAGTTACTTTTGAAAATTAAAAAATTAAAAAATCTAAATAAGGTTCAAACTTCAAATGTCATACCATACATAAACAATACAAATTCAAGATCCTAAATCACAATTCACAATTGACAAGTTTAATTCCAAACACAAGTAAACCAAGTTTTAAATCAAGAATACATAACAACAAATCTACATGAGTATTCAATATCTATTACAAGAATGCAACAAAACAAGTGTATGTAACAAGAAAAAGTGTACAAAAATGAGGAACTTAAACACATAATTGGTAGGAAAATGAAAAAAAAAAAAATCAGCTCAATATGACAAACAGTAATTTCAAAATAAAAATTCTTTATTAAATGACATTGTTTGCCTTTTTTATAAAAAATAAAAAAATAAAAAATGATCAGATCGAGTCACTGGGTTTCACAAAAATCGGCCGGGTCAACCTGAGTTAATCCGGGTCTGAAACGTGGCCAATCCACTCAGATAACCGGTTCGGTCCCACGGATAGGTCAGCAGGTTCCAGGTCGACCTGGACGGGCTAGGCCGAGTTTTTTTTAACTATGTCCGAGACCTGCTTAAGCGATATCGAGCTGCTTACCACTCGGACCAACCCCATTGATTAATCATTGTATAGTTTATACATACTTTAAAAAAATGCTATTGCACAAGTTAGTTGGCAAGGTGCACTTTGTTTGGGGGTAGCCCTATTTGTTGAATCCATTTTATCACATCACCTCTAGTTATCTACCCCAAATAGTGTAATTAGCAACCCTACTTAAATACATGGAACTATTCGAACTTATATACTTAAAATTAATTATGCTATTGCACAAGTTAGTCGGCAAGGTGCACTTTGCTCGGGGTAGCCCTATTTAATGAATCCATTTTATCCCAATCATTCTTATTTGTTCCTGTTAGATCAAGTTCTTGTAATTGTTTTATTGAAATGAATAAATTTTGATCTTTATAAAAGAAAAAGTATATGATAGGTCATGTAAATATAATTGGTAAAATGTTGACTAACTCATTCAATTGACCGGTGATTAACTGATTAATCACTTGTTTTGAGTCAACTAAGCTGGAATGTGTTCCGAACTAGAACAATGGCATGAACTATTAGATTTGTTCCTAATCATATACATTTCCATCACTAGGTCAATCCCTCCAAATTGTTATTAGTGAAACTTTTAATTAAACATGATGATTATATAAAAGAAGGAAATCAGAGGAACGAAGATACACAAAAAAAGAAGGTAGATAGCAACAATTATTGGTGATGGTTTGTAAGTACTTTAGAGCGTTACTGTGTATAATTTGTCCTACCTAATGAAAGATGTTTAGACCCCACAAAATACAATTATATTCTTTTGGCCCAATGTATTACGTGTGGCAACCGCCAGTATAAACTGTTTCTTGAGGCACGACCAAAAACAAATAAACTGTTTCTTGTGTAACTGCTTGCTTGATTATCTTTTGAGTTTTTTTTTAATTCCCTTAATCATTTGACATCCGTTGTAATCTGCACACGTGATTTGCTTTGGGATATCAACCATCAGGGAACTGCCATGCCTATATCCACCAACGGTGCCTAAAAGGCCACAAAGCCTTCTTCCTGAAAGCCCCTATATCTTTCCACTTCACGGCTGGTAAACCATTTACCCTATGGATTTAGATTCTCTAATGGTATTGGTTATATTTGGACAACTTCGTTTACTTAGATACAAAAACAAAAATTTTATTTGTTTATTGAGATAAGTGTAAAAATTTGTGTATTTTTTATACTTCTATTTTATTGTGACATCGAGACACAACCTTTTAAAGATAATGTTTTTTTCAATTAAATTACTGTAATAAGGATATTTTAAATCATTTGAAGTATATTTCTTATCTTGTCTCTATTAAACCAAACAAAATATAAATACAAATAAATGTATCTTATATACTGTGACCAAACAAAATATTGCAATCTTATTTTTTATCTCTATTCACATGTTTTTATATTTTTGTCATGTCTTAACAATTAAATACAGTCTAAGAAATAGATACACACATTTTAATTAATTAGAAACATCTTAAAATTAGAAGGGTCAAATTTAAGTATTTGCCTTTTTCTTAACATAAACTCTATTCAAAATATACATGAAAGGATCCGCGTCTTTACACTATTCATAACTCTCATATCTACGAACAATGAACAATACATTAATATAAGCACTCGGAGCATTTATACTATTCCAATGTTCAAATGATTCTCTTAATTAGATTTTTTAATTGAGCAAATAAAATGTAATCTTTTAACATTAATTAAGAAGGTAAAATCCATACATGAAATGCGACAAAATCATTAATGACAAGAGATCATACATTTTCTTGTCAATTGTAATATCCAATTACGAAAATCCATTCATGTAGCATGTACTTGCTACAACATCAGTATCGAATTTGAAAACTCAACACGGAGTATTTAGGTAATAGACCTTTGCTTGTATGTTTCCTTAAAAGTAGGATGTGTAATTTGATTGAGCATCAGACAAATGAACAAGGCTCGAGAGCCTATATGATACCATGCCTAAAATTGTATATACCAGAGTCCACAAGAGATACATCGGATTCTGCCACCAATTATAAATAATGTTACAAAACGATGTTCTAGCTCCAGATACACACGTTGATCCCAAAATAAAAAGCTTCATATACACCAAATTGCGACCTCCTCTCATGATTATTCACCATTGGAATAATAAGCTAACAAATTTTCTCTGGTTTTTATTTTTTTCACCCCTCTATTTATCTTTCCATGCAACTTTATTATCAACACTTAAAAATAACGTACATAAATTTTTTAGGCGTCAACATCCCATATATAAAATCTAGAGTCTAGCATTGCGTAGTTGTTGTTTAAGCATTGGTTGAATATACTCATGAAAGCCATCAGGAACAACTGAATCATTCAAAGGATCCTTCCATGCCTCCTCGTACAACTTCGGATACACGTTTCCATCATAGCGCCCTAGAACTGAACCGAGGTAGTGATCGGTGTAATTAAATGCATCAACAAGCACGATCGCATTAGGCCGAACCTAACCACACATACATCAGTCTTCATATAATATAATTATAGACACCAGAAGCTACCAGAGTTGAAATTGTTTAGGACAAACCTGGGAATACAAGGATCTTAGTTGCTCATTGGCAAGTGATCGTTGTTTTGGAGTAATGCAGCCAGTAGAAAGAAAATCACCCCCGTGCTTATGAAGAAGAAACAATGCATAAATACTGCAAAGAATTTGTAATTGCTGTTTCACTCCCTTTCCAGGTATATCTTGCTGCAACTTCTCAATAAACCTGAAAAACAAGAGGTTGATCAACTTAAATATAGATTATTCAAGCAAATCCTAGTTTCAAGTATAGAATTTCAATATCTTAAATTAACAATTGAGATGTATATTTAGCTAGGGCTAAAAACGATGTGTCACACTATACATCAACTAGTACATTACATGGAAAATAAGAGAGGGAAAAGGGGACCAATATTATGTGTTTCCCTAGTACATGTTGGAACTCGTTTACCGAGACAATGTGATGTAGTTGTAAATCTAGAGATGCAGTCATAAAGTTCACAAGGCAATGAGCATTGTTTACAATCAACTGACATAGGAAATTTGGAAGAAGCTCACTTGGAAACAACAATTAGCTGGCAATGAGCAAGTGCTGCGTCAGCAAGATCAGCTGATAGTTCTTGGAAACCTGTTGTCAAAACATTATTCGCACTAATTATAATCAATATTAAACATGTTACACAAATTAAAAAATAAATGCACTTATTTTTGCATATCTAGTGGACAACTGAATATAGCTTGTGACTAAGAGAAGATTGAATTAGTTACCCTCTTCAGGATTGGTGAACTTGTTAAGATTGTGAGCACAAGCAACAGACATCCTAAAAGCCCTAGCTTCAAATGCTTCCAACACTACATTAGGCTTCAACCAATCCTCAGCTACAAGGAATCAAGGTTTAGTAACATTAACCGACCAGATTGATTAGTATATGTCAAGGTTTTAGTTATGTTCAAATTTCATAGTAGGTCGGTACCTTTCTGAACATTAGAATAATATTGCATCAGTTGTTCTGCTCGAGCCATATAAGCTGTAGTACCAACAGGCTTATTTCCAGATCCCAGCTGAGAAATAGTCTTCATGAGATGCCTTGCCACCTACATTAGATTTTCCATGAGTTTTCAAAACAACCAAAGATCAGACTGTCAAGGTATGCAGCACAGAAGTATTATAAAACGCGCATGAGAAGACTTGTATAAACATGAAGAGGTAAATACTGCATTAAATAATGATAAACAGCATAATAGAATTAAGATATTTAACATTTAATGTACCTGTAAAAGCAGCACAGTATTGTCTCCTTCATATGTGCAAGCAGGAACATAGACAGCAAATAACTCAGGAAGGCCGCTGCTATTGAGGTAACCGTGACCACCACATAGCTTACGGCATTCTTCAATTCCATCCTGCAAATTTAAATTAATTTAAAATCATTAGTCCTTCAAAAAAAATCCATAGTTGCAAAATGAAGACCATGCATTAGCATACAAAACAAGGATGATATCAATGAGAGAAAGTGAGCTTCAACATATAGAAAAGAATAAAAGTAGGAGACCTATAAGGATAACACTATTTCAGGAAATCAGGGAAGTTAACTAGTCAGCATCTCTTGTGGAATCTCATTAAATGACAGCACAGCATAGGAAGAACACTAGCTAAATAATTAATTCAATTATATTTAATTAAATTCAATAACTGATCCCAATGCATAGAGTAATGAGCAGAAGTAAAGACATACAGCAGTTGCTGAAGTAGTCAGGGATTTCAACCCGGCAGTGGATGCATGAGCCTCAGGCAGTGTTGAAAAATCATTGGCTTGCAATCTTTGCGACACATCCATATAAAGCCACTTCAACCACTCACCAACGAATCTGAAAGCATAAGCAGAAGCTAGCAAAGGGAAGAGCCTAGCCTGCTGTGTCTTGTAATCAATCACCTAAATGATAACAGAGTGCAAAAAGTAAGACGCAAATTAAACTTAAAGGCCAACAATGTAAATACAGGCACAATAGAAGGTTTTAAATCTCACCTGTGTTTCAAGACCACCATCATGTGACCCAAACTGTCTTCGTACAGCACTATATCTTGTAGCAATGCAAACTGCCCGTGACAAAGCAATCGATGCATCAGATACAATTGTTTGTCTCACATACACCATAGTACCATAAACTAGTTGTCTTGGAACACTGGAGTGCACAAATTTTCCTTCTCCTGTAACCTGTGAAACCCTGTTTTTTTTTTTTAATAAAAACAGAACAGTCATCCCCTGTATTTATTGACATAAACTGCCAAGCATAATATGGCATTTAAAAAAAGGAGTAATGATTTTCAAATTCCAAACAAGATGAACACAACCATTTATTCCAGTTCCTATTTTGTAAATATACCAATTGTCTATTTCATAACAGCCATTCCTATCTAGTTAACTTTTAAAATAACCTAATGGGAAACCTTTTGACAATGATAATATAAATAACAACGTAGCTGTTTCAGAATTAGATTATTAAGGTATTTAATTCTAAGCAGTTTTCTTGCGCTGCAATTACAAACTCTTTCTAACTTTACTTCCTGCTTAAAAGGGAAAAAAAGAAAAAAAAGATGCCAGAGCAATGCTCTATTAACAGACAAAATACCTTCAACAATCAATCTACTATTATTCACAGAAAATAATGACCAAGTTTTTGCTATTGATGATGTTATTATTATTAGAGTTAGATTCATTTTCCCATCACTTTGATTATATAATGTGTCACCTTGGGGTTTAAAATTCTATTATCACTTTGATCATTCGCGTGTTTTACATTACACACCATAACAACCCCAACTAGGAACATAGGATTTTCCTCTGATAAGACTTGAATTACCTCATTAACATTTGATTCCTTGGAATTCGCACATGGTCAAATCTAAGAAGCCCATTATCCATCGTGTTATAAGCTCCACTTCCAAATTTCATTCCAATATCACCAATAGTTATGCCAGGAAGAGGCAAGTGATCGTCCAAACTCCGCAGCTGGACAATGAAACCTTTAAAATGGACACACGGTTAATTAATTTATGTTTGAATAATACACTAGAATTTTGGATGATTAGATATGGTAGTTACCATGCACTCCATGGAATTGGCCATCTGTTATTAGACGGGCATAAACAACAGCATGTGTGGAGATTTTTCCCAATCCACCAGGCCACCACTGTTTAAATCAGCATCATCAAGAGAGTGATAATAATATCCAAATACCACTTATAATAAGTGCATACAAAAATGCATTAAAAAAGAATGAAGGTAAAACTGCATTTTCCTGATTGTGCTTGTTAATGCAGCCAATAACATTCTAAGATCCTATAATCTCAATCACTAAAACTTATGCGTCTATAAAGACCAGTAACAACTCTCACAAGCAATCACCCACTGTACTCACTTTGCTGGAAGTCAATGTGGGGCTATGAATAACAAACTCATCGGTTTTGGGATCAAATGTTGCAGTTGTCTCAAGCCCTTGAACATTGGATCCATGACCAAGTTCAGTTTGTGCATAGCAACCAATTATTTGCATCTTATAAGCCAATGGCAACCACTTTTGCTGCTGCTCATCAGTGCCTTGTCCTTTGATGGCAGGCACAAACATTCCCTGCAAAATAATTTAAATAACAAAAACTTAGTAGAAACATATGAGGCAACCTCCAATATAACTCATGCCAAGTGAAAATACTAGGTCAATATATTATGCCTTTGATCTGATACACACACTAACTCACTATATTCCTTTGAAATCCTTAGCATTGCACACAACAAAACAATTCATCTACATGTTTTCTATATAGATTAAATAAGACATGGGTTGATAACAACGCAACCAGGACAAGAAATAGAATTATACCCAATGGAGATCCGTAAATGCAGGCTGATCTACAAAGCGTCTAAGCTCAGAAGCTTCCTCCTCTGCAAAAATACAACTCTTAAAATTGTAAAGAATGATCAACGTTAATGTAAAACAAATGCAAAATTACGCCAATAAATAACATAAGGCTCACCACTAAGACGGAGCTCGTTGATCCTTTTCCATGCATAAGCTGCTTTTCTCAAAGTGTTCTTAAATAACTCCTTTCTAGGAAGCACGGTTCTGTTATCCTTTCTAAATTCCTAGAATTGCCCGAAAACCAATCACGGTTTCAGATTTATACAGAAACCATAATCATAATTAATCAGCAAAACTCCCATAACAGAAAAAGGTGCGAGAAACTCGTACCAAAACAGAAAAAGAAGGATTTCAAAAAGCTCAACTAGCCGCCAAGCTCTTGTAATGCTTAAATAGAATCACGTTCAAGTTTTTCTTTTCAAATTTTTCGGTACACAAACACTTTGTAACACTGACATGGCGCTCTTTTACACAACTCTTAGTACAGCAAAATAAAAAAGGGTTAGTCCAAAGCTAGCAAAACGGTAATAACTGAAATTTTGTGCAAAGTTTCAAATTTTCTTAAAAAAAACACTGCTTTGACCACAATCAGAAAATTGAAAACAGAACTTAATTAACAGCTGAAATCTTCGATTATTGAACTGAGGGAACTTTGAGAAGCACGTTTCCAAGAATCACGCACAAGTTAAGGTGAAGCATTTGAAAGTCAACACAATTGATACCCATAGGAGGGAGAATTAGTTGGAAATAAGCTGTTATAACCGCCTGATGGGCAGTTAGGGGCTGGGCTCAGCTGTATAAGCTGGGTTGTAACAGAATTCAGTAGGCATTGTTGATAATAAAGTTCTCTATTCCCCCCATTCTCTCACTCTCTCTGTGCTTTCTCTCCGTTCTTTCCCTCATTCTCTCTTCTTGCTTAACAACAATCAGCTTCGAACAAAAAAAAAATTGAAGAAAGGGGAAATTCACCGGATCGCTTGCAACGAGGCGAGAAATTCGATCGGAGAGCTCAAAAGCGTGGCGAGAACCGGCCCAAACGATCTTCATCTCGTCCACGTCGAACTGAGCCCTGTTCCTCTCGTGAGCCAAGTGATCAACGCCTTCCATTTTCTGGCGATACGAAACGATAACAGCAACAACAAAATCTCGCGCCTTTGGGTTTGGCCTCAACACTAAACACTGAAGAGATTGAAGACTGTGTTGCTGCCTTTTTGTATACTATGCCCAAAATTAACTACGCGGATTCCCTGCATATGGAATTGGTTCTGTGTTTTCATCGTGTGTAACGAGAAAAAGACGATAAAGAAAAAACGATAATGGTGACAGGTCATTTGTGTTATCCAAACCTAAAAGTTTTGCCATTTACGACCATCTCTTATCCATTAAATTAATATTATTTTTTATAACATTTGATGTAATTATATTTATTAATATAATTTTATTATTTAATTTTTTAAAAAAAAATCATAATCTAAAAAATTTTAGGACTTTCTTACACTCACACCCTAAGTATTTTTTTTATTTATTTTTTATTAGTCAAATGTCATATATTCTGTTTACGATCTTATTATTACAAACTAAACAAGAGAATTGGTGATATACATAACAAAATTGAACAAACTTTTTTGGGATATGGACTTTGGTTTCTTAACGATAAACATAAAGGATATTCACGTTGTTCAGACTTGTCTTTTGATCTGTTTTTTCATAGGCATATCCCAGCAGATTGCAACTTTAGAGTTTCAATTCTTTATTGAAAATGTCTTTTTGATTCATATTGAATTTATACACTATTGCTTGTTATATAATAAATGTTATATATTCCGTTAAACTCTCTCCCTTCTCTCAAGAAATANTATTTTATTGTATTTTATTTTAATATTTATTTTATATTTTTTTATGATAAAAAAATACACATGCAAGTTTATCACTGATATATGACATTTTACCAACAAAAAAAAAGGAAAATGTCAGCAAAGCTCTCTCACATTATTTAAGATGAGATGAGAGTGAGTGTGGGAGAGTCCTAAGGACTTTTTAAATTAGCATTTCTTTAAAAAGAAAAATTAAATAATAAAATCATATTAATAAATATGATTTCATAAAATGTTACAAAAAGTAATGTTAGTTTAATAGATAAGACATTGTTATAAATGATAGAAGTCTTGAATTTGAGTCTTAAACAAGCCTAATCTGTTAATGCCTGACCTGTTCTCACACTCAATGGTGACCACTATTCGAAAGCTCAATTTTGCAACTTACCACCGGATATCCTTCTTTCTTTATATTTGATTTTTCTTTTTCTTTTTTATTTGTCTGTATTGACTTTGGTCAACGATATTTATCTTTTCCACACGTGATTTGTTTGCAATTATTTTTCCTGTCAATTACATTTCTTAATCTTGTGTAGTGTTGTGTATGTTTTTGGGGTTTTTCTTTTCCCACTACCGTTAGAGAAATTAAGAATAACGTGTTTTTTTAATTATTTAATATATTATTATTTTTGGACGGAAAACAAAAAATTAAGGAAAACATCCCTCATCTGTCTCTCTGACACCCCCACCTCAACCTCATTGTCTCTCCTCTCCGTCGTTATTCATCATAACAACATCAATTTAATATCATAAAAAAAAACAAAAAAAAAAACAACAATCTAAAAGAAATCAAGATGATAAAAACAAGATCTACTACAAAAATAGAACAAGAAAATTAAGAATCAATCCATCATCATCAAACAACCCCAAAAATCCATTAGCAACCATAGCAAGAAAAGTTCCAAACTTGGCACCAATTTTTGCTAATAAGAAGGCCAAGAATTTTTAGAAAAACGATTCATAACCCCAAAAAAAATTTTAAAAAAAATCTGGAAGAAGCTCATAAAAACTCATGAACACAACTAGATCTGGGACGATGGTCATGGCCTTGTCCAAGCTAGAATCTCTCTCCCTCCCTCTCATTGCCTTCACAACCATCTTCCTCATGCTACTCAATAGGGCTTACTCATCAGATCCCATTTCCTTCAGCTTCAACAAATTCCTAATGTATGGAGTTCCCCTTAGCCAGCAAGAAATTTGTATTTCAGTTTGGAGTTCCCCTTACCTTTGTGGGTCTCGGTGGAGAGTGGCCGACAGAGACGACGGACGAGAGAGAGCCACGCGACGCGAGACGACGAGAGAGAGAAGAGAGAAGCCGAGACGAGACGACGGCGGCGACGCGAAACAAGATAGGGAAATGTATTGAAGTCCAAGCTCATTTCTTATGCTTACCCTCTCTAGGCCTAAACCATTTTTTTTCTATGTATCTTTCTTTAGTAACATTGGTTTGATACTGCTTACAACCAAGGTTATCAAACTCGAGAGTTTAAGTAAACTCGTAAAACCTTCGTAAACTCAGATTGTAAACTCGTACGAGTTTACCTATTATTAAAAAAATATTTTAAAAAACTATTATGTTACAAAAATATATTTAATAAAACTTGAAATTCATAAATACATTTAACTCCATAATAAAGCACAAATAAAGATGAAATATATGAGCTCTAAGTTCAATTCATACATAATACACATGTTTGAACCAAAACATATTCTCCTCAATATAAACTTAATGACAAGCAAAATCTATCAACACAAGAGAGAGGCGGTGTGTTGAGCAACCAACATAACAAATGTATATAAAGAATAATGTCACTCATTTTTGACAGAAGTAACCTACTTCGAGCCGACAACAAAAAATTCAGTGATGACTTTGAGGGGCATGCCCTTTGTTTCTGGAACCTTCAAGAACACAATCACCGAAGATACCAATGAGTTCCATAGTACTAAGCATCACATGAAGTAAGTATGTGACGATAACGTCTCCAATCCAAAACACTAAAGCACAAATAGTGATGCAGAGGCCACGGACTCTAGTAAGAAAGATCTCTGAACAAAGGATGAAATACATACAATAGATTAGCGACGGAGCACGATGGAGGAGCACAACGGAGCATGATGACACGACAGAACACGATTGCGGGCGCAACTGTGAATGGCAACCCTAAAACACTCAAACAACCTAAATCTAAAACCTTAGACGTGCAAAACGACGTCATTTTACTTGTTTTGTCCTTTAAAAAAAATACAACTATGGTAAACTCGTGAACTCGCCAGTAAACTCGCGATTTTATGCGAGTTCACACGAATTTATCCGAGTTCAGCCGAATTTACCCAAAAATGAGTTTACATGCAAGTCAACTCAATTTTACTACTTAGAAATGTAAACTCATACGAATTTACGAGTTAAAACGCGATTTTGATAACCGTGCTTACAACCAATAACCAACTCGTTTAGAAGTATTGGCGGCTCTTCAAAGGATAAAATTGTGAGTTTTTGTCTCTAACCTGAAAGAAAAATGTAAGAAATATAACATTTTTTCACATAACGATGGAATTTGTTTTTTTCCATACAATTCACACTTCAAAATCAAAGTTGCCCACATAAACCTTTTAGGTGTCAACATCCCATATATAAAATCGTCTAGAGTCTAGCATTACGAAGTTGTTGCTTAAGCATTGGTTGAACATACTCATGAAATCCATCAGGAACTACTGAATCATTCAAAGGATCCTTCCATGCCTCCTCGTACAGCTTCGGATACACATTTCCATCATAGCGCCCAAGAACCGAACCGAGGTAGTGATCAGTGTGATTAAATGCATCAACAAGCGCGATCGCATTAGGCCGTACCTAACCACGCATACAATCATCAGTCTTCATATAATAAAATTATGAACACCAGAAACTGCCAGAGTCGAAATCGCTTGCAGACAAACCTGGGAATACAAGGACCTCAGTTGCTCATTGGCAAGTGATCCTTGTTTTGGAGTAATGCAGCCAGTAGAAAGAAAATCACCCACGTGCTTATGAAGAAGAAACAATGCATAAATGCTGCAAAGAACTTGTAACTGCTGTTTCACTCCCTTTCCAGGTATATCTTGCTGCAACTTCTCAATAAACCTGAAAAACAAGATGTTGATCAAATTAAATAGACTCTTCATTCTTCAAGCAAATCCAAGCTTCAAGTATAGAATTTCAATATCTTAATTAACAATTGAGATGTATTTATTGCTTGGGCTCCTTCCACTACTGGTGCTCTTTCACTGAAAAACGATATGTTTTGCTATACATCAACTAATATACATTACATGGAGAATAGCGCACCAATATTATGTGTTTCTCTAGAACATGTTGGAACTCATTGACCGAGACAATGTGATGTAGTAGTAAATCTAGAGATGCAGTCATAAAGTTCACAAGGTTTAACTATCACCAGCGCATTATTTACAACCAATTGACATAGAAAATTTGGAAGAAGCTCACTTGGAAACAACAATTAGCTGGCAATGAGCAAGTGCTGCCTCAACAAGATCAGCTGACAGTTCTTGGAAACCTATTTGTCAAAACATTATTAGCACTAATTATAATAAATATTAAACATGTTGCACAAATTGAATAAATGCACCTATTTTGTGCGTAATTTGTGGACAAGTGAATATAGCTTGTTACTTAAAGACAATTGAATTAGTTACCCTCTTCAGGATTGGTGAACTTGCTAAGATTTTGAGCACAAGCAACACACATCGTAGCAGCCCTAGCTTCAAATGGTTCCAGCACTACATTAGGCTTCAACCAATCCTCAGCTGCAAGGAATCAAAATAGGTATAAAATTACAACTCAAAATGGACAGACATATTTAGTAACATTAACTGAAACCATATTGATTTGGATATGTCGAGGTTTTAGTTATGTTTGAATTTCATTGTAGGTCTGTACCTTTCTGAACATCAGAATGATATTGCATCAGTTGTTCTGCTCGAGCCATATAAGCTGTAGTACCAACAGGCTTATTTCCAGATCCCAGCTGAGAAATAGTCTTCATGAGATGCCTTGCCACCTACATTAGATTTTCCATGAGTTTTCAAAACAACCAAAATCAGACTGTAAAGGTATGCGGCACAGAAATATTATAAAACGCGCATGAGAAGACTTGTATAAACATCAAGAGGTAAATACTGCATTAAATAATGATAAACAGCATAATAGAATAANCTGAAAAACGATATGTTTTGCTATACATCAACTAATATACATTACATGGAGAATAGCGCACCAATATTATGTGTTTCTCTAGAACATGTTGGAACTCATTGACCGAGACAATGTGATGTAGTAGTAAATCTAGAGATGCAGTCATAAAGTTCACAAGGTTTAACTATCACCAGCGCATTATTTACAACCAATTGACATAGAAAATTTGGAAGAAGCTCACTTGGAAACAACAATTAGCTGGCAATGAGCAAGTGCTGCCTCAACAAGATCAGCTGACAGTTCTTGGAAACCTATTTGTCAAAACATTATTAGCACTAATTATAATAAATATTAAACATGTTGCACAAATTGAATAAATGCACCTATTTTGTGCGTAATTTGTGGACAAGTGAATATAGCTTGTTACTTAAAGACAATTGAATTAGTTACCCTCTTCAGGATTGGTGAACTTGCTAAGATTTTGAGCACAAGCAACACACATCGTAGCAGCCCTAGCTTCAAATGGTTCCAGCACTACATTAGGCTTCAACCAATCCTCAGCTGCAAGGAATCAAAATAGGTATAAAATTACAACTCAAAATGGACAGACATATTTAGTAACATTAACTGAAACCATATTGATTTGGATATGTCGAGGTTTTAGTTATGTTTGAATTTCATTGTAGGTCTGTACCTTTCTGAACATCAGAATGATATTGCATCAGTTGTTCTGCTCGAGCCATATAAGCTGTAGTACCAACAGGCTTATTTCCAGATCCCAGCTGAGAAATAGTCTTCATGAGATGCCTTGCCACCTACATTAGATTTTCCATGAGTTTTCAAAACAACCAAAATCAGACTGTAAAGGTATGCGGCACAGAAATATTATAAAACGCGCATGAGAAGACTTGTATAAACATCAAGAGGTAAATACTGCATTAAATAATGATAAACAGCATAATAGAATAAGATATTTAACTTTTAATGTACCTGTAAAAGCAGCACAGTATTGTCTCCTTCATATGTGCAAGCAGGAACATAGACAGCAAATAACTCAGGAAGGCCGCTGCTATTGAGGTAACCGTGACCACCACATAGCTTACGGCATTCTTCAATTCCATCCTGCAAAGTTAATTTGACATCATTAGAGCTTCAAAAAATTCATAGTTGCAATATGAAGACCATATATTAGGATACACCCAAGTATGATAATCACAAGGATAATGTCCAAAACGTTTGGAACATTTAAATGCAGAAGACAATACTCATCAAGTCAGTTATTCCACAGACAAATAGATAATATAAGTCAATTTGTCATAATAGACTAAAAGGCACTGCAATTCACTAAAAGTAAGATTTTCTAAATGGAACACAGAAAAAGTAAAATAAAACATAATGTATAATCGAGCTTGCAAAATAAATCAACCACAACATACAATGCTATGCCGTATGCATTTTTACTTTAAGCTGAAAACATTTGAGATGCAGGATTATATGCATGAAAAATCAAGATAGTAATCTGCAAGCAATTCTTTAATAGTTTTATCATTGATCCTCAATCAAATCACATCCATCAAAGCCTTCACAATATTAACATATTTTAAAGGACAAAAAGAAACTTATAAGGAATCCCACATAGCATTGGGAAAAAATAAGCTTCAACATATAGAGAAGAATAAACGCAGCAGACCTGCAAGGATAACATAATTTCAGAAAATCATGAAAGTTGACCAGTCAGCATCTCTTGTGGAATCTCATTAAATGACAGCACAGCATAGGGAGAACACTAGCTAAATAATTAATTCAATTATTTTTAATTAAATTCAATAACTGATCCCAATGCGTAGAGTAATGAGCAGAAGTAAAGACATACAGCAGTTGCTGAAGTAGTCAGGGATTTCAACCCTGCAGTGCATGCATGAGCCTCAGGAAGGGTTGAAAAATCATTGGCTTGCAATCTTTGCAACACATCCGTATAAAGCAATTTTAACCACTGGCCAACAAATCTGAAAGCATAAGCAGAAGCTAGCAAAGGGAAGAGCCTAGCCTGCTGTGTCTTGTAATCAATCACCTAAATGATAACAGAGTGCAAAAAGTAAGACGCAAATTAAACTTAAAGGCCAACAATGTAAATACAGGCACAATAGAAGGTTTTAAATCTCACCTGTGTTTCAAGACCACCATCATGTGACCCAAACTGTCTTCGTACAGCACTATATCTTGTAGCAATGCAAACTGCCCGTGACAAAGCAATCGATGCATCAGATACAATTGTTTGTCTCACATACACCATAGTACCATAAACTAGTTGTCTTGGAACACTGGAGTGCACAAATTTTCCTTCTCTTGTAACCTGTGAAACCCTGGTAGTTATTTTTCAAAAACCAAAAAAAAAAAAAAAAAAAAGTCATTCCCTGAATCTATTGACATAAACTGCCAGGCATATGTGATATGGCATTTTAAAAAATCAGGTTAATATACACTCGTCTTTGTCACAGATTGTCCTTTTCCCTTCACCATTTATTCCTGTTCCTATTTTGTGAATATACCAAATTCCTATTTCATAACCGCCATTCCTATCCAATTACCTTTTAAAATAATCTAATAGGAAACCTTTAGACAATGATATCATAAATAATGATGTAGCTATTTCAGAATTAGATTATTATTAAGGTAATCAACTCTAAGCAGTTTTCTTGAGCTGGAACCACAAACTCTTTTTAAATTTACTTCCTGCTTAAAAGAAAAAAGCACGAGCAATGCTCTATAAATAGACAAAATACTTCAACGATCAACCTACTACTATTCACTGAAAATAATAACTAGAAGTTTTTGCAATTGTTGATGATGTTATTATTATTAGAGTTAGATGTGCCTTGGGGTTTAAACTTCTATCACTTTTACCCTACAGGACACAGGTCATTCATGTGTTTTACATTTACATTACACACCACAACAATCCTAACTAGGAATACTGGAATTTCCTCTGATGAGGCTACAAAAGGGACAAATAGGTAAGTAGAATTACCTCATTAACATTTGATTCCTTGGAATTCGCACATGGTCAAATCTAACAAGCCCATTATCCATAGTGTTATAAGCTCCACTTCCAAATTTCATTCCAATATCACCAAGAGTTATGCCTGGAAGAGGTAAGTGATCATCCAAACTCCGCAGCTGGACTATGAAACCTTCAAAACGGACATGCAGTTAATTAATTTATGTGTGAATCGTGCACTAGAATTTTGGATGATTAGATATGGTAGTTACCATGCACTCCATGGTATTGACCATCAGTTATTAGACGGGCATAAACAATAGCATGCGTGGAGATTTTACCCAACCCAGCCGGCCACCACTGTTTAAATCAGCATCAAGAGAGTGATAATAATATCCAAATGCCATTTATAATAATTGCATGCAAAAATGCATTAAAGAAAAAGGTATAACAACTTTTTCCTGATTGTGCTTGTTAATGCAGTCAGTAACATCTAAGATCCTATAATCTCAATCACAAAAACTAATGCATCTAAAAAGACCAGTAAAGACTCTCACAAGCAATCACCCACTGTACTCACTTTGCTGGAAGTCAATGTGGGGCTATGAATAACAAACTCATCGGTTTTGGGATCAAATGTTGCAGTTGTCTCAAGCCCTTGAACATTGGATCCATGACCAAGTTCAGTTTGTGCAAAGCAACCAAATATTTGCATCCTATAAGCCAATGGCAACCACTTTTGCTGCTGCTCGTCAGTGCCTTGTCCTTTGATAGCAGGCACAAACATTCCCTGCAAAATAATTTAAATAACAAAACTTAGTAGAAGCATCTAAAGAAACCTCCTATATATTTCATGCCAAGCGAAAATTCTAGGTCAATATATTATGCCTTTGATTAATTATGAAAAGGAAAAAAATAATATGCCTGAGATCCTTAACCTAGCATTGCACCCAACATAACAATTCATCCACGTGTTTTCTATATAGATAAGTAAGACATGGGATGATAACAATGCAACCAGGACAAGAAACTGAATTATACCCAATGAACATCCGTAAATGAACGCTCGTCTACAAAGGATCTAAGCTCAGAAGCTTCCTCTTCTACAAAAATACAACTTTCAAAATTATAAAGAATGATAAATGTGAATGTAAAAGAAAACTGTCCATTTAATAAGATAAGAAACCAAATCCAAAGTTGCATCAATAAATAACAGAAGGCTCACCACTAAGACAGAGCTCGTTGATCCTTTTCCATGCATAAGCTGTTTTCCTCAAAGTGTTCTTAAATAACTCCTTTCTAGGAAGCACGGTTCTGTTATCCTTTCTAAATGCCTGGAAGTGACAGAAAACCAATCAAGGTTTCAGATTTATAAAGAAATCATAATCACCATTTGTCAGTAAACTCTCATAACAGAAAAGAGAATTGCTATATCCTCCTACCATACATGCCTACAAATCCTCCTAATGACAGTCATTGAGCTCTTATAATTAGTTAATGATTATATCTCCTGACCATTATTTTTATCTTCCTATTTTACCCTTTCCTTTTCTCTTCTCTGCTTCCCGTACCCAAAACTCACCAAAAAACAGAACATCATTCAAATCCAAATTGAAACAATATCATAACAATAACCAAGCATACAAAACAGAATTGATTTACACAACGACAAAACCCACATCTCTGAGCAAAATGCATGAACATTCAAAACCAAAAACTTAAAAAAACAAAGATAAATGAAAATTAAGTAACAGAGCACCGAAATTTCGTGATCACAAATCCGCAATCCCCACCGTCACGCTGCTTCGTGCTTGTGGTGCAACACCGTTGTGCTTTGGAGGTCAGCGTTTCCATCCTCCGTGAACCACCCACCGCAACCATCTCCATCTTCCTCCGCCACCATCCGCGACCGCTCCTTTAAATGGCGACCCCCCACCGCTCGATTGTTGTCACTCTCGCACCGCCGCGCCGCGCTGTGACTGGATGGCATCGGTGGATAGGTTTTCTGATTTTCCCATGGTCTGGGGTAGAGATGGTTGTGCTCTGATGATTTTAAGCTCCAAATTGCTATTTTCAGTTTGATAATCATTTGTTCATAGTCCTGTGTTGTTTTGTAAAGAGAAGCGGGGAAGTCGAGAAGGCATAAAATTTGGATGGCTTTTTATTTTTATTTTTTTATTGGAGGGAGCAGTTATTATGAACAAAAAGTGTAGGGGTCTACCTTTTTATAAGTATTCTCTTCTATTAAATATATTTGAATTTTTCCCGTTGCTCTTTCTTTCTTTTCTCAATCATGTTTTCTTATTTCCTCAAATCTGTTGCCGCTGTCTATGCAACTATGCGGCTTTCGACGGTTTTAAGATCTGTTGATGTCCTCCCTCACATTGTTCAACCGTCACTTCAAATGGCTTTTACGTCCTCCCTCATGTCGTCTCTCTTCCTCGCATGTTTTTGTCGTTTCTCAACACTATATGTAGTAGATTAGATTTCATTTATCTTTTCTCTATCTTGCAACCCCATAGTGCTGGTTTTTACCTTTTTTTTGCTCATTAGTGTTGATTTTTTCTTATCGCTATATTACCTTTTTTTACCTTTATATGAACTGGTTTGTTTATTTTTTGTGTTGGAATTTCTAGGTTTATTCATTATAGTTAATAATGTTTGTTTGTTTATATAAACATGTTTGTTCATTTTTTGTGTTAGAGTTTGTTCATTCTTATTAGATAGGTTTGTTCACTACTGTTATACGAGTTTGTTCATTTTATATGAACATGTTTGTTTATTTTTTGTATTGGGGTTCATTCATTTTTATTAGGTATGTTTGTTTATTACAGTTAATAATGCTTGTTCGTTTATATGAATAGGTTTGTTCATTTTTTGTTGTGAGATTTGTTCATGCATTTGGTAGGTTTGTTTACTACAGTTGTTTTATATGAATACGTTTGTTCATTTTTTGTGTTGGAATTTGTTCATTCTTATTAAGTGAGTTTGTTCAATACAGTTAATAAAGTTTGTTCGTTTATATGAACAAGTTTATTCTTTTTTTTGTGAGGTTTGTTCATTCTTATTAGGTAGGCTTATTCACTACAGTTATACAGGTTTATTCATTTTTGTATATGGATTTGTTCGTTTTTATTAGGTAGATCCGTTTATTACATTTATATGGGTTTGTTCATTTCTTGTATTAGGTTGTTTGTACATTCTTTGTTGGTGAGTGCGTTGGGTTCATGAATGTCGTTCATGGTCATCGCGGGTTGAGTGTGACGACATCAAGATAAGTCAGACGCGAGGAGAACGTGACAGGGACGTGAGGGAAGGCGCAAACACCGTTCAAGGCGACAGTTGAAGGACATGAGGGAGGACATGAACGTCGTTTGGGACGGCAGTTGAGGACGGCATAGATGGTAGACACCGACAAAACTATGAGAGAGGATAACGGGGGCGGCGAAACTGTGAGAGAAGGGTTACAAGGATTTGTATTTCCATTTCTTATTAAATATATTTCAATATGTATTTTCTCTCTCTAATTTATTTTGGTGATTGTACATTGGTACACTTTTAGATGTACATGTAACATCACTCTATTATAAAATTGTAATTATAAGAATAAAATTGGGCAAAGCGATTATTTTTTCTTCTTTATTGTATGTTAAAATGAAATAAATTATATGTTTTTTTAAGTTTAAAATGTATCCTAAAAATAGTAAATAAATATGTGAATTTTAGTAAAAACACATCATAAATATAAAATAAAACTCTTAAAAAAATCATTTAAAAATATAAATAGAATAAATATTTTTTTATTAATCTAAACCAGTGTTACATCCTCTTACAAAATCTTCCTGTTAATTCTCTTAACAACTTACTTGATAATTTTTGTTGGACAAAATAAAAAAAAATGGTCGGGGGGGTTACTACTTTTTAATTGCCCTTATGGAAGGAGATAAGTACATAAAAAAAATTGTTTTTTTTTTTTNAGAAGTATAAAATAACTAGTATTTTGGCTTTTTGAGAAATAGGTAGAGATTTATTTTTGGTAGGATTAGAAGTCATTAAGAACTAATGTAATTTTTAATTTATCCTCATAATTTTTATTAGCGGGATTACAAACACTTCGTACATGCAAATCTGAAATTATTTATGAAATGTTAACAAAGGATGAAATATGAAACTGTTGATAAAAAAAGAGTGAGAAGGACAATAAAAAAATAGGAGCAGAGCCAGATATTTATGTCAATTGGGCCAATATTATACTTAATAAAATAGAAGCTTTCTATTTTTATATTTTTAATAAATTTTTTGGCATTTTTTTAATATAAACTATTATATAGCCTATATATAAATAATCTTTAATCATATTTTGAGATGTTTGTTTCATAAAAGACACATTTAATAATCACCTTTAATGTAAGGAAATGTGAAAAAATAAATAAAAGAAAAATCAATGTACACAATATGAAGATAAACTTTTTTTTGCTATAATTCTAACATTTATACTAAAAACCACAAAAAAAAGAGTATTTAATAAATAAGAAAGTAATAGTGAATTCTATTTAATTTACTGTTCATTTCATAAAAGTAAAAGTGATTTAAGATTTTAAATACTAGTAATTTGTTACTGAGTTTTTCAAATTCAAATATAGAAAAAGTTAATAAAAATCGTATATTAAATATGTAAATCTTATAAATAAGTAAAAATATAGAGTATGATAATTTAATTTTACTTCACCAACACGATCACTAATTTTATACCTCAAGTATTACATATAAGTATTTTTTCTATGCATATATAGGTATTACACTACATACATATACATATATTTAAAAATATATCTTAAACCTTAGGGGCCATGGCCCCTGCAGGCTTCTTCCCTCTGCCTCTCTGTCAAGAAGAGATAAAAAAAAATTGATTGGAATAAGAGATGAAAGTAAATAATTAATTTTTTTAAAAAGAATTGAAAAAAATAAGAGTTAGTTACATAAAGGTTAAAACGGAAAAATATTGAACACCAAAATGAGGGAATCTCATTTATCTTATTATATAGATAAAATTCTCAAAAAAAAGTCACACACACCTAAACCCAATTTTACTTAATAGTCTCATGCATCATTTTTTTTCTTTGCCAATGTGAATGTCATTTGTATAATTTTGTTAATGAGCAATTTATGTTAATAGTATTCTTCATATATGACAAAAATATTCATTTCACTTTAAAATACAAAAAAATTAGATTAACCTATCTTCAATTTATTATATACTTTCAATAAAATATTGACATAGTTTTATTTCATTTAAAATGTTTTTTTATAATTATATACGTTAAATTCAATTTTAATTCAAAATAAATAATATAAAATTACTCTCATTCTTTTCACAATATAATTTATCCTATACAAAAAGTAATTTTTTTTATCCAAACACGTTTTTCATAAGTGATTTTTTTATGTCTTTAACTATGATTTAAAAAGATAATTTTTTATATTTATTGGTGGTTACTTAATAAGCACTTATGTGTAAAAAAATAATTATTTGGTGAAACTTGCGCAAAAAAAGAATAAAAATTGAATATCAAAAGTTAGTTACTCATTGAAATCTTTTTTATTGTATTGTATAGATATAAATTACATTCAAGCAGTTGTATAACTTTTAATTATAAAAATAAATACTTCAACAATTAAATTAAAAATCAAAACAATTTTTTCTTCTAAAAATGTATTTTTACCACAAGAGAGAGAGAAAAAAAATGGCCTTAAAAAATGACAAGTGTTCTAGTGAGATATTTAGGAGAATTTGATGTAAAAATGATATGAGGTTTTGGAAAATTCTTATATGCTCGTGAAGTATAATTATATATGTTTTAAGAGCATTATTTATTATTATTTTTAATTTATAGTGCTTAAAAAATATAAAAATTCTACAAAATCAATGATAAATAATATTATTGAAATACACGTCAAATGTTCTCTAAAAACCTACAGAATTTTTTCCCTTAACATTTATCAACATTAAAGATGCAAGAAACTCAGCCAAAAATAAAAATCTAAATAGTCAACTAACCGTTAAACCTTCGCAAATTCTACCTCCTTTTTTCATAATACCATTCACTTCCACATTTTTATATTTATAAATTAATAAATTAAGGATTTTACCAAGAAGTCTTATCACACTTATTATCAAGTTTTAAACATAAATATTTCATTAGAAATATACTTTTAAAATTTTTAATGCATTAAATATTTTATGTTTTTGTTTTTTTTCCATAAAATCTTATTACTTTATATTTTTTAACAAGTGTGTTAAAGATAATAGTTAATGAAAAATGTATCTTCTCATGTTAAAATTTATCATGAGAAAAAAGATACAAATATTTTAAATTGACTTCTATTATTTTAAAAAGTTTTACTTATTTAAAATGTTTATCTCTTCCTCTGTTTCATAATTAATGTGTGAGAGTGATAGTTACACTGCCGAAGGGAGGGAGTAATGCTCAATTAAATAAGGTTAGTTCAAAGGAAATTCACCGGATCGCTAGCAACAAGGCGAGAAATTCGATCAGAGAGCTCAAAAGCATGGCGAGAACCGGCCCAAACGATCTTCATCTCGTCCACGTCGAACTGAGCTTTGTTCCTCTCGTGAGCCAAGTGATCAACGCCTTCCATTTTCTCGCGATACGAAACGACAGCAACAACAACAACAAAAAAAACTCGCGCCTTTGGGTTGTGGTCTTGAATATACTGAACTCTGAAGAGTAAAGAATGAATGAAGATTGAAGACTATGTTGCTGCCTTCTTTTATACAACAATGCCCAACATTAATAACGCATGGTCCCCATTTTTTCTTTTTCAGAATTGGCTGTGTTTTCAACGTCAGGAATAAGAAAAGACTAGAGATATCATCCTCTCGATTTTTTTGTGGTGTGGTGTGGTGTGATGTATAATTTTTTATGATTAATTTTTTTATTATTTGTCATGCATAAAACTTACTTTATCAATTAATAATAAGAAATTATATTTGACAACACACAAAAAAAAATTAATATGAGATAACTCATTCATAAATAGACAATGTTGACTACTATTCCAAAGCTCAAAGCGTTGGTGTTGAATACTATTTCCCAGACACGGTACTGTTCTATTACAATTTTGCAATTATAAGTGGGTATCCTTCTTTCTTTTCTTCTTGGTTTTTTCTTTTTATTTTTATTTTATGAGTTTTACTAATAAATATCTTTAGAGACTTGTTAAGAAACTTTAAGTGATATGATTTTATTAGAAAAATAAAAATTTAAAGTGTTTAATATGTTGAAAACATTAAAAACTTAATTTTTCAATAAAATATTTCTATTTTATATTCCTTAATAAGTGTCCTTAAAATACTTATTAACAAAAACTCTTTATTTGTATGTTACTCCCTTTGTTCTTTGTTCTATATTGATTATGTACTTTGAGGTAGGCGTGTATACTTAGAAAACAATTGAAAAATGTGTAAGTAAAAAAATTGCTAATACTTTACAAATTTGTTTTTATTTTATATATTCATTTCCATTTATTACTCTTTTTGTATTTTTTTAATTTACTTTGAATTATATGCAGGTATTAAGGGAAATGAAGGAAAAATCTCAAAGTTAAGTAAGTTTAATAGTATTTTGCAAAAAGATTTAGTAACAAGTGTCAAAAAAAATCTAAAATGATATGATTTTATTAAAAAAAAATTAACAAGTTTTAAATGGAATAAAAAATATTAATGTTTACAAAACATTCAACTTTAAATTTCTTAATAAGTGTCCATAATTCTATGAACACTTATTAACAAAATTCTTTATAAAATTATCTATATTAATTTATTCATTTGTATTCACGGTCTCTCAATTATTACTTTATGAGTAAATGTTGAAATTAGGCTCAACTCGATAATAAGACAAATGAACTCAATTTTTAAGCTTAAGTTTCACTTAATAAAAGCTTCCAAACCATCTTGAGCTCATCAAGACAGCTCAATTAGGACAATATTTAAGTATTTTTTTATATTTATTTTTAAACTTTAAATTCTTGTAAATGAAAGAGACTCGGGCAGATTTTTAATAAAAAAGCAATGACCCAACGGATCCTAAAATAAAACGTGGGTTCAGTCTAGAACCACTTCCACTATGCAATAACTGCAAAGAACACCGCTGATGACTAACAAGGTCCAATGAATGGCCCCATTATCTCATTGGTTGGAATATGATACCGATGCCACAAGAATTACAAGGAAACCATTAAGATAATCTTTCTCTCAATGTTGACGTCATCAATCAATCCTTTTTTTTAAGTACAAAAATCATTAAATTTAATTTTAAAATTATTAAAAATTGATCAAATTAATTTTTTAATGTTAATTAAATTAGTCTCTCTCAAATAATAATTTAATCAACTTTTAATTTTATGGACAAATTTAATAATTTTATATTTATAAGATGAATTTAATAGATGCTACTAATATTAGAGATGATTTTAAAAGTTTATTGAAAGAGTTACCAAACACTAGAAGATCAATAAGCAGGATGCACGGTGAACACCAGCTCACACTTCTTATAACCAACCATTCCAAGAGGATCAACACACACCTTGGATGGGGTAACTGAGACTGGAAAACAAGAACGCAACCTTGTTTTGTTCACTGTAGAGAAGTTTAGTGTTGTGTGGGACTTTCAATTGGCAAAGAACAATGCACATGATTGTTCAACAAGGGATTAAGATTTGTTACTGTTGTATAAAATAGTATTGAAGGGACGAATCAAATCCTGCCTCAAGCTAAACTCATGATCTGATGAGTTTGGCTTACTGAACTATTAACGAGTTGAGTTTTTTGCAATGAAAAATGGCAAGCATTTCTAAGAAGTATGTTTGGCAGGAAAAAAAACATTTATGAATTAGGGAATCTTTGAAGGTGGAGGCTATCATGGTGGTCCACATGTTGGGACACATGACATGGACCCAAAATTCACCAATTTTAACTTTTTTTTTATCACATTTCTGCCACACCATTTTTGGTTTATTTCATTTAAACTCACAATAATTGAATATTGGTAACAAAAGCCCCTCAACCCAGTTAAAAAGACCAAAATGCCCTCCCTTATCTCTCTTCCCTCTCTCATTCTCCCTCTCTCAAGCACCAACCACAACAACAACTGTCACTGCCACCGCTGCCGCAGCTACCACCAAACTGTATGCTTGAACTCTGCGATTCGTCAAAGAATAGACTCATCACAGAATCTCAAATTACAGAGGCCACTTGTGCAGACGGCGGCGGCAGCCCACGTCGCTGCTGCTGCGAAATCCTGCGATGGCTGAAGAGACCTCGAGGAAAGAACAACCGCGAGCTTCACGCACGAGATCCGGTGTGTGCTCTGGTCTGGCGACATTCGTCGCTGCCGTGCGCTCCGTTCGTAGCTGACTGGTCTGGCCTGTGAGACGGAGAAAGAAACGTAGCAAAGGGCTGCTCCTGGTGGTTGGAGATGGCAACTCCATGGCGGCGGCTGAAGGTCGCTTATCCATGGTCGGTGGCGGCTGAAGGGGCTCGTAGGGTGTTGCAGCAGATGGCAGCGGACCTCCACTGTGGCAGCGGCGCTGTAACCCGAGGAAGGAGAAGCTAAAGCTTCTATCTTCTCCCACGTGCGTGGCACGTGGCCTTCTCTTTAAGAAAGAAAAAATATTTTTGTAGTGGGTGGAGACGGGGGTGACAGTGGCAGTTGTTGTGGTTGGTGTTTGAGAGAAGGGAGGAGTAAATGGAGGAGAAATAAGGGAGGGCATTTTAGTCTTTTTAATTGAGCTAAGGAGCTATCGTTGCAAATATTCAATTATTGTGAATTTGAGTATAAAATCAAAAAAAACAAAAAATGGTGTGACAAAAATGTAATAAAAAAAGTTAAAATTGGTGGAATTTGGAGGTACCATGTCATGTGTCCCATCACCATATAGCCTCCACCATCTTTGAATAGTGTCAAAGCAACGTGGAGAATGAGGCCGAATTAGTAGCTGGTTGAAATTGGATTTTCGTGTGCATGCTTATGTTATGGGCCTCTAAAAGTGCTCCACTTTGTGTCCTTGAAAAGTTGTCTGTTGCTAGAGTTGTCTGTGTCCAAGCTTATTTGTCATGCTAAAGCTGCTTACAACCAAAAACCAGCACGTTCTTGGATAAGAAGAGAAAATGCATAATGACTTAAAAGTCGTTACGTAACTGATTTAAAGATCTTGCCTATACATAATTAGAATACTTTAGGCTCTGACTCGATTATAAAATAAAATAAAACTAACATGTTTGACGGATAATTTTACTTCAATGTGACTGTTGACTCTTGAATCCTGTTGTCGCTGCAACTGACCTTAATTTTCATGCTACTTTGCTTCATAACCTTGTAATTGGAGGGGAAGATTGAGGGGTAAGAACTATGGGTATGGGAGAGCCTTAGCACCGCTTTCATGGCGACATGAGACACTTCAAAAAACATGACATGTAGATGCAATACATAATATAATATCAACCATGAAAACATTTATATAATAATACATAGTGCGTAAAAAAACATTTGAAAACATAAATAAGTGAGGAGTTCTCTAGATAGACAGTTTGAGCATTATAGTTTAGTTATTTCTAAAATGTCTGAGTTTTAGTGTATTGCCTTAATCTACATCACATGATACATGACACCGAGCATCACGGGCTGCCATGTCCGGGCTTTACGGTTTTGCCATAAATCTACATGAATCATATTTCAAGTTATAATCGTACAAGGTATATTAGGGTCAATGTAGGTTGTCGTTGACTTACAATTCTATTCCAGATATAACTTTCATGAAAACAACATAACATGATATAACATGAACATGATAACATAATTGATAACTGATAGCTTAACATGACGTAACTCATAAATATTCATACACATGCAACATGACATACTTAATGTAATAAAACATATGGTCTCATGTAATTCTAAAATAGTTTTATGACTTTCTAAAATAGTTTCATAAATAACTTCATAAAATAACTATTTTCATAAATAAGGAAATTATTAAAATAATAAATAATTTCACAAATAATAAAATAAGTTTAGCCTCCTAAATTTTCATAAAACATGCATAAAGTAAATAATTTCTAAAGTAATTACATGGTCTAAAAATAGATCATGAAGAAAATCATTGACTTGAAAATGATTGACCACTAAGTAGCATTAACATTGGGAGGTCCTGATACCTTACGTGGAGATACTATTTTCCCACAAACAAAGTAACAAAGAGAAAAAAACAAAATTTCTATCCACTTTCTTTCCCTCTAATTTATTTCCTTTTGTTTTCTCTTAAACCAAGCAAAGGGTAAAGGATAAAATTGTTTGAGTTTTTGTCTCTAACCTAAAAAGGTAGAAATATTATAATTTTTCATATAACGTTTGAAATTTTTTTGTCAGACAGTAAATCATTATTCAGATTGCAATTTGATAAAATTCTTCCATATTAACATGTGTAATGGGGCATTTTTTTTTTCAAGTTTTGTAATTTCATTTTCATGAATCACATTTTTGGGAATGCAATGCCTAAAAATATCATTCACAGCTATTTTACATAATTTGTTTGTTTCATCATGAGAATAACTTTTTAGATTTCCAAGAGAAAATTATAACTTGTTTAAATGATAATACATATTTATGGGAATGTGATTGATAATTCTCAAAATACCCTTAACATTTTAATTATATTATTAATACTAGCAACTTAAGAAGCACTTATGTATCTATTAAGCCGATTTTTTAATCTAATGTAGTTTAAGTGTAGTTTAAGTGAGTCAAATAATGCAATTTAGGTAATGTGGATGAAGAAAACTGTAAATAAATATGAAAAATAATTGCAACTTACGTAAGAGTGCGAATTGAAATAAAAAAAATTGGATTGGATTTGGATAGTTACAAAATGGTATCCCCTTTATTTATTTGAATAGATTATTATAATTATTAACATTATTATCATATTAATATTATTATTCTTATTATTTCTTTAAAATAAAAATTGCACTTCCAAAACAAGGAAAAAAAATTAAAGAATAATTTAGTATTTTTAAGCAAAAATCTCATTCCCATAACGTAGGAATAAAATATTCCCAACTTTGGAGGTGAGAATAAAAATCTATCAAAACATGGATATGTAATATTTCTAGGAATCAAAACATGGATATGTAATATTTCTAGGAATGATGTATACCCATAAATAAATTTATACCCTTTGCAACAAATGTGAAAATAAAATATTTTCAAGTACCCATTCTTCGGAATGCACAAATATACTAAAACATACGCACCACAAGGTATTTGATTTATTTTGGGTGTCCCAATTTTATTTTAGAAAACTACATCTCATCTCAATTACCATGTTTAGTTTTCATATAAAAACACTTAACATCAATTCTGACAAAAACTAAAAGTTAAAGATTTCTCACTTTTAGAACTCCAGAATTGATTCTAGGTGTTTCTGTAACAACCCAAGTTTTTCCCTTTATTAAAATTCTCCTTAATAAATAATTAAGAACATGTTAATAAGGAAAAGATGAGATGAAAAAATAAAATAAAATTCACAAATTTATTTAATCTCTATCGTATTAGTTAAAAATAATAATTATGCGATCTCGGTATGTTTGGTGACGTTTGGATTAGTATTAGGCTATTTTTAGAACTTAAGTGTGACTCAAAGGAGTCTGTAAAATACACTAATATGAAAATAATGTGAGAATATTTCAAGAAAAATTTAAATATGAACAAGGAAAATTTCTAGGTCACAACGGTATGTCCGAAATAATTTTAGGACGTCCGGACATAAAGAATTAATGAACCAACATGACATAACACCCATTAAGGGTAAAATTGGAATTAATTAGGGCCAAGGGATTAAAACCCTCGGGCAGCCCTCTTCCCCCACGAGAAACACACACCCAAACCACCCAAAATCATTTCCTTTCTTCTTCCAAGGAAGTCCCCAAAACCCTAAAGCCATCCAAGCTCCAAAACTCATCATCCTCATCCATCTTCATCTTCCTTAAGCTCTCTTAGTTTCCAAATCATAGACATAGCAAGGAGAAAGTAAGATGATTTTCTGCTTCTTGGGTGAATCAAAGTTTCCATAACATAGGTTTTCTAATCATTCCAAGGTTTTCATTTTTAGGTTAAAAGGAAACTTCAAGCAAGCAATCAAGCTGAATTTCATCCTTTTTCCATCACTAGGAAGCCCTCTAAGAGGTGGGTAACTCTAGTTTCCTCACCTCCTTGGTGATTGGATGTGTTTATGTGTATATGTGTAGGTTTCTATGTATGTTTGTTGATGTTTGCCTATGTATGTTAGAATTTTGGTTAGGATAGGAATGATTGATTATGTATTTATGTATGTGTGTGTGTGGATGTTTCTATGCATGTATGTCTTGATGTGGTTATGTATGTATGTGATGATGCTTAAGTGTATGTGTATGTTGGATAAATTGCTAGAAATGATGTTAGGGTTAGGAAGCTGACTCTGAAGGGTCCTGTGACCTGGACTAGATAAGATTATTACGTGTGGAATATGTGTAAAAGCTCAAGGTAAATCCATGAAAGAAAAGGGAAGATAATTTGCATTCTGACTCCGAATTTCAAAGACTGAGTCAGGTCAGACTTGTAGTCAGGCTCAGGCCAGACTTGTAGTCAAGCTCACGCCCGGCTTACCTGCCAGGCTCATAGGTCAGGCCTCGCCAGACCACCCCAGGCCACGTCAGGCCACACACCAAACCTTTAGATTATATTTATACAACGTTATAAATGACTGTATGATGATGTATGTGAAGTATGTGCATTCCATGCATTCATGATGAGCCAAGTTTAAAGAATTAGGAATAACTCTGAGATAAGTAAAGATTCTAAAATGAACCATAGGAAACTAGTCATGTCATACTGCAGGTACTGAAAATGCTGAACATGCTGCTGAAATAGGGCCAATGTCCAATGCTGCTGAAAAAGGGCTAAATGCCCCATGCTGAAAATATTGGCTAGATGCCACATGCTGAACAGGCCGTGATCACGTGAGCCACCATGATCCCACTTCAGGAGGTCTAGGCATCCTGAATGTGGAAGCCCGCCACAGGTGGTGTTGATATGACATACCTGGGGGTGTGCAGTTACCACGCCTATGCATTGTCGGAAGGGGGCAAGCTTAGGTGGGGGTACAATATCCGCCCACTGTCAAGGGGTCCCGAGGGGGCACACGGCAGGTGGAAGCCCACCGCAGTAAGGTCCAGACAGTGTCGGCCTATACTGAGGGTGTAAGGTTATTCCGTCAGGGTAGTGTCAACAGAGGACATTACTATGATGAGAATAACACCTATGCTGTTATACTGCTGTATTCTGTCATATTATTATATTCTGTCATGCTGCTAGATTCTGTTAAGCTGTTACACTCTGTTAGGCATGTTTAATTCTGTCATGTTTATGCTGCTGACTATGCTGCACATATTCTGTTATGCTTACTTGGAATGTTTATGTGAGGCATTGATTCTGCTATGTTAAATTAAGGACTGAATGTACTCTGTGCTGTATTCTGATTATTTTGAAAATGTAATTCTGCTGTTACGCCGTCCCGTCAAGAGCACGCTCGAGACGGTTATGTATATTTGCGAAATGCTAATCAGCACGAGAACGTAGTAAGCAAGAGTAGTACCCATGTCACCCAATAATGCTGATAAAGCCGTTCAGATAGGCCAGATAATAAATGGTAGGGATTTTAGTATACATGTTCACTAGAGATCTCTGAGTGGCCCGAAGTCCGACATAATTTGATATACGCGACTCAGGAACTAAAGTTATTCCACTGAGAACCTACCGTTCTCATTCCCCACTGTTTTATGACTTCAGGTACAGAAGAGGATGAATCATATTTCGAGGATGCAGAAGAGCTGCCAGAGGAGCCATGAGCGGCTAGGAGATAGTTAGAGTGTTATGTTTTGCCAAGGACTTACTGAGTAGCATTCCAATAGTCCTTGTGTTTTGATGCTGTATATGCTGGATTATGTATTTAATGTTTTGATCTATGTATATTTATATATATCTTACACTCTATGACTTTGTATGGTGGACCACTTGGATATGTATATTGGATGTTCTACTATTTTACCGTATCCACGTCGTTATATTGTTTATTCTGACGCATGGCTCTATTTTAGTAATTATACAAGATCAAATGAAAAGTTTAAAACCAGTCCTTATTTTCTTATGCTACTATTTTCAAAAGATGACTGCGGACTAAGATATTCTGACCAGGTAGACAACCTAGTGAGCTTTGTTTACTACGTACGAGTAAACAGTTAGCTAGGGTGTTTCAGTTTCTGCCTGAAAACCAAACATGTTAAATGTCTTATTTTATTTTTAATCACCTAAGAGAAATATTTAAACCTGCAGAGACATATTCGATCAAGGTATAAACCATCTTTGGCCTTACTACTACCTTATCTGATACAAACTCATGCAGCAAACACTCTGTTATCTCAAAAGATATAGACAACATTAGTTTAATTGATTGTTATCCTGCACAATCAACTTTACATGACCCTGATAAATGAAATGACTGAACAAACAAGTTTAGGCACATGTAAAATTCCTACATGCTACTACTCCCTACCAGCACAGAAACAAACTAAATTAACCACTGTGAAAAGGAAAAAGAAAAAGAAAAAAGATTATTGAGGTTATGCCACAAGATATGTGATGAACACATGGCCACATTTATGATCCCTACTTGCAAGAAGGGTGCCCTTAAACCGCATGGATCGCACTGCCATTGATGTTTGAACTACCGCATGCTGGAGTTGCATGAAAAGCTGACTGTCTGGAAGGTCCTTCAAGGAGTTTTAGTGACAGAGAGGAGGGGCCAGAGTCGCCGATGGAGTCTCCTAAACTCAGTTTTGACATGCCAACCAGTTCATCAACATTGATCGGGCTGTTAGAATGCACAGCAGTTGGCTTCAGCACTTCATGAGTCTCCTTCTTAGCTGGCTCCGGATTGTATCCTGGCCAATCACGCACAGGAAATGGGATGAAAGGAGGATAGTATGTAGAATACAGTACTTGGTATGGTAATTGTGAGCTATCCGGCTTTAATGAGGCAGATTCCCCATCATTTGAGTTAGTGGAATTCATGGATTCACAATCTTCATCAAAGGCTGGAGGAGCAGGCAAGGGGTTATTGCCTTCTGTTTCAGCTTGCAGCTGATTAGCTGGTAACAAGTCTTGCTCTACCATTGGCGTGTCACCTGACTGCAAAATCACCATATAACATAAGAAATCAATTAAAAATGATAAGTTGCAGAGGAAAAAAAGGCGAGGGAAGAAGTTACTTATTACACATAAATGGATGCCAAATAAAAGCATCAAATGAGAACAATGTAATGTTTATCTCCAAAACTTCCCGATGACCATGATAAGGAGGGGGAAAAAAATTGAAATGAGTTGGTCAAAATCCCAAGTTACATGCTGCAGAAGAAATGGACAATTTTTACAAAGGACAAATGACAATCATCAATGTATTATGCACATGATTGCCTAATTTCAACACAGAAGCTAGACCAGGACATGCAAATTCTTTTCAAGAAAGAATCACATTCAAATAGTCTTATCCATAGGCTTAAAACACATTATGACATTATGTGCTTGACGCAAAAGAACCACAAATTTCATGCATAGCTTTTGCAAGTTAGGGTACAAACATCATCTGCAACCATATCAAACAGACTGGAACGTCTTTTCCGTCTTGACACATTGCTTTGCCTGAGGAAATATTTTTGAGCATGACTAGCCACTTGAGTAGGTGTCCTCGATGGGACATAATTTCGTGCAATTCCACGCCAATCCCCTTTGCCAAGCTTCTGCAATCCAAGTAGAAACATTCTATGTTCCTCCTCGGTCCACGGGACACCTGCATATAAATTTTATCAATTTAACCCGGCAAAAGAAATGCCATATCAAAGATATTACGCACTTGCTCATAAAATTTAAAAGAAAATTGAAGATCTTTGCCATCATTTAAGATCTGTAAGCTTCCTGGGAACTAAGTATAATGCAAAAACTAAGAAATCATCACTAGATAATGCATACTAAGCTAATGCTTGCATGTTATGTCAACCCCTGCAAAGAACGAGGATTTTACAAAATCTTTAACATGCTCCACCTCCATGAAGAAGGCTGGAAAATGGAACTACAGAGAATCAAGATCGACAGAGTGCGTCCTTGATTAACCAGCAATTCAATTACCAGCATAACAGGTCTCAAGAACTACATCAGTAACATCCTTGCAACATGCAGGACCTCAATTATTGCAGCTGTTACCAATAAGCTAAAACCTAAGCATACTCCATTTCCAATTAGAATCCGTTTCCAAAGTCATTTCTAAATACAACATGATGATTGGAATAGGAACCTTCTTTGTGCGATAGAGCAACTTGATTTAAACCACATCACTCGAGATAGTTCAATATCTACCAATTCCATTGGCTGAACTTAAAAATGACACTCAGTTTCGTTCCAATGCAAGTTTATGCAAAACCAATCCATAATAAAGTAAATTCCGGTTAATCATTTCCACAACTATATCAGCTACAAAGCAAGACGAATAATTCATTTACCAAAATTCTGTTTTGTCTCAGGCAAAGCTCGAAAAACAGATTATCAACAAACAAAGATCACATAAAGTGACTTAAAAATCAAATTCCGAAAATCTGCATGCAGTACAAAGAACAACACACGTTTAAAAAAAAAAATTAACCAAAAAAAAAGCTTTTTTTTGGCTAGGTTTGGACGAAGAATCAAACCCTTTTTTCGATCACGCGTAGTCGAAGACGATCCAGCAACAAAATCCTCAGAGGCGTAACCGTCAGCGGCAGCAGCGACGTGATCGGGTGTGTCACCGGGAGAACCCGGGTTATTGGACGACGCTGCATGGTGGGACCCAGAACCCGAACCACCATAGAGGGTTAAATTGCCCATACTAGCGCTCTTTCGGATCGAGCCATCGGTCAATCGGACCCCGAAGAGCTTGACCCCTCGGTTGGGGCAAGTCCTCGAGTTGTGACCATTCTGGCTGCAATGCGAGCACCGCCGCGTCATGATCCAAAACAGCGGCGACTGCGAGCTTCTCCGATCGGGTCAATGAGATCCGAATTGGGTGACCCGAATCATGAAACGGGTGTCTGCTCCCTCGGTTTTGAGAAAGAAAGAGGAGGCGGACAATGGCACATTTGGCAATTTATCTTTGTGTCGGATAATTAGGGTAACGTTACTGTGCGTCGCGGCGACTTTTACTGCTATGGTCCTTTCAAGATTTTGAACCATAATTCATCATTATTACCCTTTACCCTTTATCGACGCTGGTGGTTTTTTTTTTTTAAAAAAAAAAAAAAATTGGATTCTTTTGTGTTATTTTTATTTAATATAATTATATTTGATTTTTTTATTATTAATTTTTTAATTTATGGGTAATGATAAAAGATTAAACATTACGAGTGTTTTTATAATATTGAAATTATATTTTTTTCAATGAAAAAAATGATGGACACACTTACACTTTTATCGAACTTCTCGTTAAACATTTTTCTAATTGTTAGTAGAGTAAGGATCTATTTTAACATTTCAAGACATTTGTATTTATTTTTACTTCATTATTATTCATTATAAATTTATAATATACGGTATTTGTTTGTGCATTTTTTTTGGTAAGGGTTTGTGCATTAAAAACATAATGAGTTCAGTTATATTTAAATGATGGAACTTTAATTTTTTTCATTTTCATTACTTTATAATTTCGGTATTATTCTCATATTTACTATTGAATATCAGCATTCATGCATCATGACGATATTCTTTAAGTGCCAAAAAAAAATGATGATATTCTTCTCATAATTATCTGTGGGACAAATTGAGAACAACATATTGCATACCTTGATGGATTCACCTCATATGATACTATGGTTATCTCACTAACTAGCCTTGATATTATTATTTTGTTCAGATATATGGGAAAGAAACGAAAGGAATGGTGATAATTTTGTCGTTCTTGTTTGAAAATTTATGTAAGGGGAGGAGGGGAGCTAGCTAAAGTAATTTCTATCGATTGCATTCAAATGAAAACCTCTTTTCTTAGACTTTACATCTTAATTTGAGAGGAAAAGAAACCAAGTAGAAAGGGAGTCATCTCCTAATTGTAGATGCCTAAATGGTACGAAGAGAATGACGCGAATCCATGTCGAATAATAAATGGCAAATGGCAAAATGAGGATAAGTAGCGCATAAAATAATTTGAGGAATGCTTTTGTTTAGTATTTAGTTGAACTGATGTTTGTAATGAACAAAAAAAGAAACCTTTATGTAGGAGAATTAACTATAAACATTTGACGATAAGCACAAATATAATAAAATAGAGAATCTTATTCTAATATCTCGTCAAATTTAAAGACATCGATACTTTATGGTCATCTTTAACTAAGAACTAGTCATGTCCTACTAACTTTAATTATTTATTATTTTAAGCCTAAAAAATTAATTAAGATTGTTAAAATATAAAAATGTACTAAAACTCTTATAAAAATTAGGGTATCAAAGAAAAACTTAAAATAGTTCATAAAATCAAATGTATCAATAATTAGATTAGCACTTAAAACTTATTAGTGTGACAAGTGTCACTATATATACAGCCATTTTGTTGTCACTATTCAACTACCATATGGTACAGGCATAAACTTTTACACACAGATGAACTTTTTTTACACATGTATAAATATTTTTTAAATATAAAACTAAATCAGGCTCACTCTTTATCATACATGATTACATACATGATTACATACACAAAATTAAAATTAAGAAGAGTGGGATGTCCAATAGCCAGTAGATTTAGTGGGGAATATTGGGATCGTCCGCGTGGAATGCTGCCGAGAAACAAGGTTGGATATATTCTTGCGTATGATAGCTTACAAGAAATGAAATCATTTCATATAGAAGAGGATGATATTAATTTATAGAAGCTTTATCCACCTTTTCCCATTCCAAAGGCTATTTTATAACCACCTCAATCATTCTCACTTCTTTGTCTTCATTCCTAAAGCACCCACTAAGGTTAAAAAGAGGTCTCCACTGTTGATCCTCTCTGAATAGAACTCTTTTCTACTAGCTACACAGTACATACTAACAACCATAAAAAAAAAATAAAAAAAATAAAAACACACACACACAACAACAACAACAACAACAACAACAACAACCACAAACATTAGTAAGTTGGTCCGTCTTATATAGCGAAAACCACAATACACAAACAAATGTTCTATTGAGTCTCTCCTTCAGTTCACCCATGTACAGTTATACATTTGTATTCATATTTATGGTGTGAATAAAGAGCAAGCCTTTTAATCTTAATGGTTCTTTGTATAACATTCTAACCAGCATTCTGCACTGCAAATCATCTGAATCGGAAAGTAGGACGCAAGCAACCCCGTGTTGGGTTTTAAACTTTATAATAGTTGATCCAATATCATGCATTAGCACGAAAGGATGACTTGATTAAAAGACATTGCGAAACATGAAAATGCGGGCATCCAATCCTAAAAGTTGACTGCAATTTTTTTGTGAACTCAACCTTCATACACATTCATAATAGAGAATATCAATACATCACCTACTTGTGCTGGGTATTTGGAAGAGATTGTTAGACACCCACATGGCTGGGAATTCGCTTAAAACATCGTTTAACTATAAATGAACCGTTCTCCAAAACTTGATATATATAACTCAGGATAAAGATTGAAGGAAAAGAATAAGGAATGTACCTTGAAGACTAACATTTCCTTCATCAAATATCAGCTGCACAACTAAGACCAGCGTAATCGTTTAAGAAAAAACGAAGTTACAAATCAGCACAGCTTGCATCCAAAAAACAACTCTTTCACTTGTACTCACTCCTCTCCAGAAAATTTCAAGAATCCTTGTATTAAAAAATTGTGTTTTTCATCTCTTGACAAACCTGCTTCGCCTTGCAACTCTTCTTGTTGTCCTAGTTGGAGTTGCTTTTGCATGGTAAGCTATATCCATGGCTCTTTCCAGACCCTGATCCTCTTCCTCGTCACTAGTTTCATCAGATCTCCATCTGGGTCCACCATTGATATTTTCTTCAATATCTAGTTTCTTCTCCATATGGCTAAAGAAATGAAGTGCACAAAGAAGGATTCAGTCCAAACAAATATTAAACCTTTTTTCAGTCAATCTTAAAAGGTTTTAGAACATTGCACGCATGCATATATATAGATTATACAGGTAATATCAATAAAAGAAAGGGAGTGAGCAATAGAAGAAAGAGGCAACTATATTCTTACCTCCAAGAAACATCCATTGGATCATTAGCAGACGCTGTATTCCAACGTCTATCATCTTTATGCGATTGGACAGTCCTGCTAGATATATTTGGGAAGTCATCTGCAAATTCTTTAGAATAGCTACGCATGGATCTAGTAACAGGATTAGCTGAAGCCTTCCAGGAGTACATAGGACTGGTTTCTTTATTATTGCCAAAAAGCAGATTCTGTTCAACTCCTGGCGAGATTTTGTCTGGCATATTTTCTTCGGAGCTGTCCGGGGATTTTCTATTAACTCCCTTCAGAAGTGAATCATTCATGAAACGGAACCTATAATTCCTTGGAGTTGGAGTGCTATTGTAACTAAGGATTTTGCCACTTTTACCTTGATGATTTGGAACCCTTGTATTATTAGTGATTAAACCTTCCTGATGATATGATGGGGAGCCGAAACCACCAAGTTCAGGGCCAGTAGTGGGGAAAGGTATGCCTATTTTGGATGAGGTTCCTAAAGCAGATGAACTTAACAAACCAAATGCATGATCTCTATGCAGCATGAGGGAAGATTCTGTAGATGAGGGAATTAATATACTGGTCGACCTGGAATCCTGAATCTGAGGAACATCAAATTTAGAAGGAATTGTAACTTCTTCATGAGAAATAACAGCACCCTCAGTCAAGTTTCCACTCCTCAGTTGTTGCCGCTCAACTTCTGGCAGCAACTCCAAGCATCTATTCTGTTTCATTCAAATATACAATTAATTTCATGAACTAATGCTAAGAATATGCCAAATACACTGAAATTTCTAAAGGTTATAACTTCAACAATAATATAAAAAATTAATGCGACATATCAAGCATAACACAACAATAAATTCCTGCTACATCTTAACATTCAGCATGCTTGGGTGATTTCAGCAGATCTGGGAGTTCTTGTTATGGCTCATAAATGCCAATTGGAACCTCTTCTTTCGAGAACATTTTCTCCAAACATACAAATAAGAGTCTACTTAAATTTTCCTAGAATAGAGCACAGGAAGTACAGTGTCTGCTGGCCAGAAAAATAACTAATGCTTGTCATGATTCAAGGATAAAAAGCCTGTGGAAAGAATTATTTGTTTAAAAAATTAAATAACTTACAACCAAATTGGCCCTCCAGTGACTAGCTGCTTCTAATCTTGGTAAAAATTCTTCATGGATAGAACCTTTTGAAAAGGCATCTTGCTCCAGCTTTTCAAGTTGAATATGAACTTGGTACGCTTCGGAGTATCTGTACCGCTGAGCACAGAAAAATTTATAAGCTAGCATAGGGAAAATAGAGTGAGATCTAGGAAATTCCAGAATTAAACTGAAAGGAACATAACAGATGGACTAACAAACTGAATAAACCAGCAGCATCATTGTTGGATGGATGTAGAACCAGTTATAGAAATGAATTTACCTGAATATAAAACACAACAAGAAGACTTCCAGTAGTCCTCAGGGGATCTTCAGTAGCATAATCCAAAAGAGTCTTGTGTATAAACTTCTCTTCGTCAGAATTCCACGGCAATTCTAGCATTCGGTCCACTAAGTTCCGCCTAATACACAGGCAACAAATCTCAGTCACCAGGACCTCCACCCACTTACTACTACATTGCCGTTTTGGTATGTCAGAAGTATCCCCAGGTGCTCCTTTAGTGAAATTCTTTTCCTTCACTCTTGTGCAGAGAACTCTCTGATGCATAAATGCTTCAGTCAAAAGTCCACATTCAACCCTCACTCGCACTGCAGTGACAGCATCTCTAAGTGAAATACTGTGGGGTCCACCATCACGCCCAGCCCACCTTAAAACCATCAGAGCTGTATCAGGGCTATTCCTTTCCAAAAGTACTTCAGCAATTTTAGGATGCGATGCAGGGCCAGATATTTCAGGAAGAAGACGACAAGCTTCCTAACAGAATAATAAAATATATTAATCTCAAAAGAAAAAGAATAGGCCCACAATAACATCTAATAGTACAACATGCAAAAAAGTTATTACATGACAAATACAACATGCATTTTAGCCCCTTTTCTTCTTTTAGGAAGGATGGAACGGATTCTTGGTGCTATCACTAAATGCCTATGGTACACTTCTAAACATTCCTGCGTCTTTTACTTTGGCAAAAACTAGACCACAGACCCTTTAATTGAAAGGGAAAAGAAACCCATGTAACACCTACAACTCAAGCCTGATTACATTCTTACCGCTTTATTTTCAGAATCAGATATAAGATTCCACTATAATTAAAGCCCATATAGAGCCCAGAAATTTTTCCCTAGATAAATATGACGCTTATCAGTAGTCAGCAGTTCAAGCAAATCAGTAAATCAAACTTGATACAAAGAGATTCAACAATTAGTTTTGAGACAGGAGTAAACATGCATTGAGACTCGTTGAACATATATTATGTTGAAGTCACCTGTAAAGCCTCCTCTGTATGATCGTCCAGAAGGTAAAAAGTCAAAGACTCAAGTAATGAGTGCCTGCTAATATTAAATGTAGCTGCAAAGTCTTCTATTATCTCTCTCCATTCTTCATCAGGAATTGTCCAGTGGCGATCATACAAATAATAAAGAAACTATAGAAGCTAAGGAAATAATTAAGCATTGATATAGTACATGCAGAGTCTCACACTGCAATAAAACTCTAAAAGTTTATGGTAAAAGGATACAATTGCTTGTTTTGCAATCACCATATCAGAACTTCCACGTAGAAAGAGTAAGTCAGCAGCAGCACGGACATTTCTGAATGGATAGCAACTCAATGCCTGATCAGTATCAGACCAGAAAATTGATGCTCTGTCCTTCAGCAAGGATGCAACTTCCAATCCCTCTCCAGTTTCTTGTATTAACCCATCCTCCAAATCAAGATTATTCAATGCATCTTCAATAAATAGAGATCCATCATGTCCTGTTGACTCCACAGATTGGCTTATTGCCTCAGGCCAAGCACGTCTGGTTGCTTCTGATTTCCGTATGCGGACAACTGAAGCCCATGATGAACTATCACTAAAACGAGATTTCACATTCTCCAAAAATTGATGTCTTATACACCATACAATAATCTCCAGATGCTGAGTAGAGTAAATCAAACAACAAATTAGTGACCAAAATGAAGATTGCAAAATGAGCTCCTCTATTTTCTTCAGACTCCTAAACCCTTACTTCTAGGATAGATGGGTGCAAGAGAGAGGAAGGTTATAACTACAAAAGGGTTTGAAAAAAAATACTAATTGAAGACTAAGAGCAAATAATCAAATATCAATCCCTTCTACAGAAATTCCTCTTTCTGAAACATAAAAAAACAATGTGAAATTTTGCAACAAAGGTTCACTAAAGTAATCCACACTTTTAAAGATTAAAGCATAAATCTTATCCAACATAAAATACTTAACATTATTTTTTGTTGAGTTATAATATTTTTTGTTGAGTAAATCCTTAACATTATTTGAACACAAAGCAAAAAGACAATGGTTAAAATAATAACATAAAAAAGGATGATATCAACAAATTTATCATGGTGATCTCTCAGCTCATCAGACTATCAAGCAACAAGTCAAAAATCAAATATCAATGGTAAACCCACAAACAGTCATACAATCACTCCATCAAACACAAATCTTGCAAGACTAAACCTGCTTTGTCTTTAACACGCTCTCTTGGAGATGGTGCAAATCATGAAGTTGTGCTGAAAGAGTACCCTTAAAAGATGACTCCAAAATGTCTAGCACATTCGATATGCCCTTCAAATATAATGAAAATCTCAGAAGTAAACCCAATTTCTCTTTCATTCCAAAGACATCAAGATTATCTAGTAAAAATTGTTAGGAAGCATAAATATCAATGAATCTGAGATACACTAATAACTAACTTTAAATACCAACAATTAAACAAGGACCAAGGATACATATTCCCTGCAGGTCAGTTATGACGTTTTTTAATGTCCGCTTGCACCAATCTTTCACTACCACTTCATCCAACAGAAATGCTATGACAGGATCACTGGAACCGGCAGTCTCATCCATACATACATCTGTAATGTCTGTAAAATTTTGGTTCAAGGAAATGCAAAGATGATTAAAAAAAAAGGAGACATGCAAGACAATAGAATGAATAAGAATCACCGAGGGGAATGGACAAGAGGGGGAGGTGGGGGGCTGACAAATGACTAATATATAAAAGGATACAGTGGCAAATTAAAGAAACCAAGCTATTCTCAAGTGCAACATCAAACAAAGCATAAAGGCGCTGGACATCAGCAGTTTGTCGTTTCTCCCCATCTTCTATTTCTTGAAATCTCTCATCACACCTTTTAGAAATAAGGCCAGCTTCTATGCACTCATAATAAAGTCGGAGACGCAGTCTAGCACCACTCTTTGGAATCGGGATTCTGCAAATTGGGCAGATATCACACCGTTGACTACATTCTTCACATAAAGAGGCATGTCCGCATGAATTCAACATGTGATGGACATAGCGACCACAGCTTCTCAAGTCTCTAGTTGCCCGGCAGTGCTCAACTTTTGCTTCTTTCCACAACTCAATTAGATCAATAGATGCCAGGTGTTCCAAGGTTTCCTGGAATTAAATGCCACAAGTCATTTATTATCTTTTCCTATCTCATTACGGTTACTATCTGACAAATATGAAAACGCTAACCTCTATTCTGCATAAGTAACATCTAACATGAAAACCAACTCATCTTTTAAAAATGCAGTTCTGTTCTGCACCTGAACAGCTGTGACTCCTTTGCCATGGGCCCAAAACAAATAATCCAGACATTTTAAAGACCTCAAAGTAAGAGCTTCATAAAATTACAAATATGCCCACTAAAGGAAAGGTGTTCAACTGCTTAGTAGGTTAGGTTTACGACACAATAACTACTCACAGCGATCTGAAATTACTAAAGTGATCTCAGTTTACAACATACAGTTCGAAACTGCCACCTCAGTGGGTTGAGTTGAGAGGGAATTAGAATAAAGGTCAATACGTTAAATTTGTGGTATGGATTAGTAGATGTGCCACTAAAAAAATCAATTTGAAATTACTATTACCATCCATACAAAAATTGAACAGCCTCCCTATGAATCTCAGAGCATTGCAACCAAAAAATAATTAAACAAAATAATAAAAATAGCTGACTTCAACGATAAAAGGCATTTCTGCATATAGACCTAAACGATAGCTCGTGCTCATAATTCCAGTCAATTTTGAATGAGGGGGAAAAAGTCAGCCCAATCAGGATTCAATTTGAAAGCTCAGTTCACAGATTGAAGCAAAACCACACAATAAGCAGCAGCAGCAGCTGCGGCGGCAGAATGAAAAGTAAGAACACGAAATTTGGAAACCAAACAGTGCCTTAGTGATTGGCAGCTAGGGTTTTACGGAGCAGCTCAGAAACAACTAGGCGACAAGGGAGAGAGTACCTGAACTAATCGGCTCCTGTAGTTCGGTTGTAGCGTTGGGGAAAGGGATCTTGTGGTGGCGGTGCCGCCGCCGGAGCTCGACGGAACGGTGTCGGTGGGTCCGTTGAGCCTCCTGTCCATTTTGGGTCACAGATGGTGGCGAAGCTGAGTGAGATTTATACTCCAAAGTCCAAACACACGCACCGAATAGCCAAAACGGAGGTGGATTATTAAACTTAAGCGAAGGCAAACATGCTCATAAACCACTCTCTTTCTCGGAGAGGGAAACTCTTCACAGACTGGAATTGGAGGGTTTTTGAAACACTTTATTTCTTTTTCTTTTCTCGATTTTCCTTTCTGGTCGTTTAGGTTGGTTCGGGCCGGGTCATAAGTGTTGCTAAATGTCAGTGTAACACGGGCCGAATGGAGTAGCAGCCCAATATCAACAGGGCACCGCGACTGCATAAAGGCGGTTGTTACATGTTCATTCCTTTTTTGCAAAGAGAGGTATCTTTTTCATGGTTTTAATTTCTATGGTTAATGCTCGGTTTGGTTCTTGAACTTCATTCTTAGACCTTTTATTGAAAAACGTTAAGTGTTGGGCTTTGCAAATGTTTGATCCGTTTGTCACTCCATCTACAACATCTCTAATGACTATTAATGTGTTAGTTAATAATGTTATTTTCTCTCTCTCTTTTCTCATAGTCAACCCCAAAACTATGTTGTGAAACTAACATTACCTAAAAAATTCAATGATTATTTAATCTATGCAGCTCCATCATCACCACCACTTTCTTCACTTTAACCTTAAGCCCACTTTTCCCACTCACACCCTATTCTCATTTGGGTTGAAATGGAATTATTTTTTTTTTACAAAAGTTTAAATGGATTTCAATTTAAGTTTAAATTCAACTTAAATTAATTGTACTTGTTTACTTTTATCAACAAATTTTTTTCTATTTTTACTAATTTCAAACACTATCTAATCTAATGTATCTTAAAGATAATAATTGATTTTGAAGTCAATTATAATTTCATATAATTTTAATTAATTCCAAACACTATATTTAATCTATAAATTTATTAAATTGAAATTGATTTAAATAATATTGATTAATTACACTACCCATTTTATTGACTAGATGTTAATTTTTAGTTATCAAATTAAGTTTTTCTTTTTGTCCCACATATATCGCAATAGAGCTTCTAACTGCATTTTCCCAATTTGTTGAGAATGTTCTTTTTGCTAGACTTAATCTCATTGGCTAGAATTAAAGATGAATATTGTTTAAATTTTTTATTTTAGGTGTTTTAAGTTATTGGATCTATTTACTGGAAAAAAAACCTAATACATATCCTCATTTTAGCCTAATTATAGCATGTGAAAGACAATATTTTCTATGACTCACGGATAGTGGTAGGGACTCTTCCATTTATTAGTTAATGATGGGTCTAGCCCATCTATTATCAGCTAGCCCAAACACATGAACACAATATTTTGGCAATTACGTTAATTTGGACAAATTACTAATTTATGCATGTTTACAAAATAATTATTCTAACATTCTCCCACTTAGACAGCACAAATTAGATTACAAAATGAAACATTAATCCAGATCAACTCACAATATGTGGCCACAATATATGCTAGAATAGCACAACATTCTTAACCACAAGATCCAAAATGAAATGTATAAGTATTTTATCACTGTAGAAAATCACACTCAAAGGAGCAATGATATCGTACAAAAACAAAAAACCACTACATTTCAATGACCTCTATGAACGTGAAAGATATTTGTTCCAATCATCCGCTCAAGATGCTATATGAGATTAAAAGACAATCTCGTTACAATAATAACATGAGACTGGGTCCAAAATGTTTCAATATTATGCCATTATACAAAAACAATATAAATAATTTCAATTGCGCAAATCATAATAAACAAAATATGGCAATACAAGATAATTGTCATCACATTAGTAAATAATTAATGTCAAACGTTTCAATAAAACGACAATATAACACATGATGTCCAAAAGAAAATTACACATAGGATAAAACTCCCACTAAACCAATACATCAAAAGACCTCACTATACCCATACGGGTTACATGCTCAACAAAGACTTTAACAGTCAATCCCTTGGTTAGAGGATTTGCAATCATAAGCTCTGTGGAAATATGCTCAACACGAGTTTGAAACTCTTGAATTTTCTCTCTAACAAACATGAATTTTGTGTCAAAATGTTTTGAATGCTTTGTTGTGTTATTGTTACGAGAGAAACACACCACAACAGAGTTATCACAATATATAGTAAGAGGGCTAGAGATACTCTCCACAATGTCAAGCTCAGCAATAAAATTGTTCAACCAAACCACTTGACGCGTAGCCTCATAACATGCTATATACTCTACCTCCATGGTTGAAGTAGCTGTAAGTGTTTGCTTAACACTTTTCCAAGAAACAACACCCAACATGAATATGCACCCATATGTAGATTTGAAATCATCTGGGCAACCACCATAATCAAAATTCGAATACCCTTTCACTTCAAGTTGATTTGACATTCTATAAGTTAGCATAAAATCTTTGGTACCTTACAGATACCTCATAACTCTGCTTTGCAGCTTGCTAGACCAGGATTGCTCAAGTATCTCCCAAGTACACTAATAACAAAAGCAATATCAGGACGTGTGCAAACTTAGGCATACATAAGGTTGCCAACAACAGAAGCATAAGGGTTTTTCTCCATTTCTACAATCTCACTATCATTTTGAGGCCATTGGGATTTAGAAAACTTTTCACCCTTCTGAATGGGAGTAGTGCAAGACTTGCAAGACTTCATGTTAAATCTATCCAAAATCCTCTTAATGTAGCTTTTCTAAGATAAATCAAGAATGTCACGAGATCTATCACGATGAATCTCAATGCCTAGAACGAAAGAGGCATCTCCAAGATCCTTCATATCAAAATGAGTCGTTAGCATTTGTTTAGTCTCATACAAGAAATCAACATCATTGCTAGCCAGAAAGATATCATTATGGTTGTCAAATGGGTCAGCCTGGCCCGTTTAGGTCTGGTTCAGCTAACCCGCAGGCTTAAACGGGTCAGGCCTTTAACTGGCTTTTACTATTCACGGGCCGATTTTTATATATTTGGTCCATCCATTTATATGGGTAAACGGGTTAATCCGCGGATTTTACCTATGTTAATACTAAACGGGCCAGGCTTAAATGGGCTTTTTAATATTCATGGGTCGTATTTTATAAGTTTGACTTGTCCATTTAACCAGGTAAATGGGCCAGGCTCGCAGGTCGGGCTCATTTTGACAGCCCTAGATATCATCAACATATAACACAAGAATGACGAACTTGCTCCCACTAAACTTGAAATAGATGCACTGATCGACAATATTTTCCTTGAAACCGAGAGAAGTAACAACATTATCAAACTTCAGATACCACTGTCTTGAAGCCTATTTCAAGTCATATATCGATTTTCTCATTTTACAGACCATGTATTCCTTACCACTTTCAACAAAACCATCAAGTTAGTCCATGTACACATACTCAAAGAGGTCACCATTCAAGAAAGCAGTCTTCACATCCATTTGATGCCAGCTCCAAATCAAAATGAGCCACAAGTGTCATCACAATATGAAATGGATCTTTAGTAGAAAGCGGAGAGAATGACTCTTTATAGTCTATGTCTTCCCTTTGATTATACCCTTTTACAATAAGTCTCGCTTTTTATCTTTCCACTTCTCCGCTGGCATCACGCTTGGTCTTAAAGACCCATTTGCAACCAACAGATTTGCACCTAGCATGTATTTCTACCAAATTCCAAATATCATTCTTTCTCATAGAAGCCAATTCATCCTCAATGGTAGCCATCCACTGTAAACGATCAGAATTAGAAATGGCCTCATGAAAAGAAATAGGATCGGTATCCTCAACAGAATTAAACTCATGTTCTTGCAAATACACAATATAATCCTTGAACCTAGTAGATTCAGTTGACGTAGAAACTTTTCCTGATCTTCTAGGTGCAGGCTCAACAACATATGGATTTGGAACATCAGGCTGAACAATATGATCAATCAGTATCAATAACAGATTTAACACCATCGTCATAAACCAAACGAGACGGAATAGACCCCGCAATAGGAGCAATAGGAATAGGAATATCAACATGTTCCTCTCTGAAGTCAACAACACGTGGCAACAGAATTACATCACCTCCTAAATCTCCTTCAAAATAAACTGTATGATTAGAATCGATGATTCTGGTAGTGTAATTAGGACAGTAAAATCTGCAACCTCTGGATCCAATGCTATATCCAACAAAGAAACTAGAAATAGTTTTGGGATCAAGTTTCTTGATCTCTAGATTGTAGGGTCTAATTTCTGCTTTACAACCCCATACACAAAAATGTTTCAGAGTAGGTCTCCTTCATGTCATAAGTTCATAAGGAGTTTTCAGAACAGACTTGCTCAGCACATGATTCAAAATGTAAGTAGCGATTTTCAAGGCTTTTCCCCATAAGAAATCTAGAAGAGTGGAATGACTCAACATACACCTCACCATATCCGTAAGAGTACAGTTTCGCCTTTCAGTAACTCCATTTTGTTGCGGAGTGCTAGGCATAGTATACATTGCCTCAATGCCACATTCTTGTAAGAACCTGACAAAAGGCCCAAGATTCCTGCGTGTTTCATCATGCCTCCCATAGAATTCACCACCTCTATCAGAATGAACCCATTTAATTTGAGCATTAAACTTCAATTCAACAACAGCTTTGAACTCCTTAAAAGAATCTAAAAACTCTGACTTTTCAAGCAACAAATAAATCCATCCATATCGCGAGAAATCATCAGTGAAAGTGATGAAGTACCTATATCCTCCTAAGGTAATAGGAGTAATAGGCCCACAAATATCTATATGAATTAAATGCAAAATCCCATCTCTTCTAGAAACCCTGACATTTCTAGTCCCTACAGTGAGCTTCCCTTTAACACAATCAACATACATATCAAAATCAGAAAAGTCCAAATTATGGAGAATGTTCTCCTTAATCAGACTCTCACTTTTTCGCTAGAGATGTGGCCCAACCTCTTATGCCATAATATGGAAGAACTTTCAATTGCTCTGTCACGCTTGCTTCCAACAATACTACAAATGTCTAATTGACGTTGAATAACCGAAAGGGAATCAAATTTAACAAGTACAAAACATTTGATAAAATACCAGAACCGAACGAATTTGAGTTACGAAAAATCTCAACTTTATTGACACCAAAAACAAATGTAACACCATGTTTGTCCAAAACTGAAATGGAAATCAAGTTTCTCCTCGTGGAAGGTACCTGAACAATATCATTCAAAATTGAATCATATCCACTACTTAATTTTAAACTTGCAGTCCCAATGTGTTCCACTCCAACATTAACACCATTACCAACTACAACTGATAACTCTATATCACTTGGCGTTATCCTGGTTTTGAGTTCTTGCAAGTAGTTGGTAACATGAATAGTTACACTAGTGTCTAACCACCAAGTATTAGAGTGAACATCAACAACATTTTATTCAAAGCATACTAGAGCCAGGGGGTACCTTTCTTCTTCTTCTCTAGCCAATTTTTGAACTTAAAATAGTCCGCTTGTTTATGTCCAAAAACATCACAAAACTTGCACTTGCCTTGAAATTTGGGCTTCACCCCAGATAATTCTCCAGATTCATGGACAGATGTAGGCCCACTCTTTTCACCACATTTCTTCTTGAATTGAACTTTAGCAGTCTTCCCTTTCCAAAAAAAAAAAATTCTTCTTCTTAGCATTTTTGTGAGAGGTATATTGAACTACATGGCCTTTACTCTTCTTCATAGATTGCTCTTCTTGAGACAGAATAGAAATCAATACATCCACTGACCATTCTTCTTTCTGAGCATTGTAGGAAGTCCTCAGCATGTCAAACTCAGAAGGAAGAGAATCCAATATTTGCCACACTAAGAAATCCTCCCTTAAAACAACCTTCATGGACTTGAGCTCGTGGTACCAATTAGTGAGCTTCATTGCGTGTTCATGGACACTGCCAACACCATCATACTTGGTCTTAGTCAGCAAACTAAGATAATTCAAATTTTCAGTCTTATCAAACTTCTTGAACTTTTTCCATACGTCCACTAGAAATTTCTTAGCATTGGTGGCTTCAGGAATATTTTCCTTGATGGTCTTCTCCATGCTATGCTTCATGGTCATCAAGCATATCTTGTTGGAATGAGCCCATTTGTCATATTTTATCTTCTCCTCAACAGAAGAATCAACAGTAGGCACAATAGGCTCATCCTCAGTGAGAGCAACATCGACACATGAAATTTCTAAGAAGAGTTTGACTGATTCCACCTAATCCTCATAGTTAGTTCCATTCAACCTAACCAAAGAACCTAAGTGCATAAGCAAAGCTGAAATAAAACATATCAAGAACAGGTTTGTTAAGCATATTAACCCATAGAGAATGTTGAGCTTTCAATCATAACATTATATTCTCAAAGCTAATATTGAGAGGATACTGAAAACCTTAAGGATATAACTAACCATTCACAAGAACTATATTAACAAAAAACAAACCGAAGGGTAAGTTTATCATTAATATAAATCTCAATGCAACAATAGAAATAATAGTATACAATAAAATGATGCTCTAATATAATCTGTCCCGCGAAGGCGAATTCACAATAATGTAAGACATCCAACCTTCTTTCCCAAAATGATATTTTATCACAGTCTATCCAGCGAAGGCGAGCTGGAATAAAACATATCAAGAACAGGTTTGTTAAGCATATTAACCCATAGAGAATGTTGAGCTTTCAATCATAACATTATATTCTCAAAGCTAATATTGAGAGGATACTGAAAACCTTAAGGATATAACTAACCATTCACAAGAACTATATTAACAAAAAACAAACCGAAGGGTAAGTTTATCATTAATATAAATCTCAATGCAACAATAGAAATAATAGTATACAATAAAATGATGCTCTAATATAATCTGTCCCGCGAAGGCGAATTCACAATAATGTAAGACATCCAACCTTCTTTCCCAAAATGATATTTTATCACAGTCTATCCAGCGAAGGCGAGCTGGAATAAAACATATCAAGAACAGGTTTGTTAAGCATATTAACCCATAGAGAATGTTGAGCTTTCAATCATAACATTATATTCTCAAAGCTAATATTGAGAGGATACTGAAAACCTTAAGGATATAACTAACCATTCACAAGAACTATATTAACAAAAAACAAACCGAAGGGTAAGTTTATCATTAATATAAATCTCAATGCAACAATAGAAATAATAGTATACAATAAAATGATGCTCTAATATAATCTGTCCCGCGAAGGCGAATTCACAATAATGTAAGACATCCAACCTTCTTTCCCAAAATGATATTTTATCACAGTCTATCCAGCGAAGGCGAGCTCTCAACCATGCAAAATATTCAACAATATTTATCAAGATATACACATATCATAAATTCTCAAAGAACCATTACACAATATAATCAACAATAATAATTCTCAAGTTCAAGTGCAACATAATAAACATAAAGCATTATAACAAGCAAATCACTACAATATTGAGAATATATAATATATGGTATATTAAAATAATCAGTGGGTACTCACAAATTTTTTTAAAAAAAATTAAAAAACCAAGAAATCTTTAAATTTTAAGCAATTAAAACAAATTTTATGCAAAATTAATATTTTCCAATGCCCAAAAAAATAATTAAAAATCACCAAAAATTTTATCTCATTGAAACGAGTCAGAAACGTAAAAAACGAAAAAAATTTTGAGTCTTCTAGACGCCTCACAAGCCCCACGTGCCGCAAGCCGAGAGTGGGCATCGCGGCACGTGTATTGTTCATCATCACTGACCTTCAGCCGGGTCAGAACTGGGTCGAACGAACCCGCGTGCAGACAAACAGGTCATTGGCTCGTTCTCTCTCATACGGGCACCAAATTGATTGATTCTAGTGGCATTGGAATCGTATCGACAAATACTACAAGATTCTTGAATTATTTTGATCAAAAAGCTTCCAGAAAAATGGGATTTTAAACGAAACGAAATAATTATTAAAAATGGGTTTGCACAAATTTCTCCCTCAATTTTCAACCAAATTTCACGAACCCACTTGGTTTTGATTCAAAATTAAACCCTCTATGAAAGGCCTATGGTTTGAAAATGAAATATTGGACAATTAAAGATTAATTTCGAAAAGCTTGATTTAGGGTTCATATGACTTCAAAACACCATAACTCTTTCAATTCTTAACCAAAATAGAATAATCTTGGGATGAAAAAATTCAGAATCACTCAAATAACAAAAGCCCTTAATCAATTTCAAGTTTCTAGCATGTTTAAAAGGATAAACGAATCCCATCATTGAAATATCAAATTCGTTTAATTTCACAGCAACAATTAGAACTAAAATTGACTCTGATACCAATTGAAAAATAATAACCTAATACATATCCTAATTATAGCATGTGAAAGACAATATTTTCTATAAGGGATTGAGAAGAAGAATTAGAACTTGGAATTGAAAAGACAGATGTCATCATCACGTTGTTTGTGAATTCTCAGAGTCTTGGCTGCAATTGGGAGAGAACACAGAAGAGAAGGAAGAGTTTTTACACACTATTCCAATGTGAGATGCAAAACACTGAGCGGTTTTCTTTCTATTTTTAATAGGGCAGAATAAAAAACTGACTCATTGGTAGTGGTAGGGACTCTTCCATTTATTAGTTAATGATGGACCTAGTCCACCTATCATCAGTTAGTCTAAACACACGAACACAATATTTTGACAATTAAGTTAATCTGGACAAATTACTAATTTATGCATGTCCACAAAATAATTATTCTAACATTTACATTGTCCATTGATCTAGTGATTAATTGTTTGAGTAATATGTAGAAGGTCATAGGTTCAAATTTCTGAAGTACTAAAAAAAATCGTAATTTATGGAGTACTAAAAAAGAAATTATCTATTGACAATTTCATTTGTATGGGATGTGGACAAATCTTGACAATTATGGTTAGACTTTTGATTTCATGTTTTTTTTTTAACTAAATGCTTTTACTAATATATTGGATATCCATAAGTATTCATTTACATGCAAAATAGTAAAAAATGAGTACTGGTGTGAGGTCAAATTTGATAAACAACTTATTCACGTCACTCTGTTAAAGGAATTTTAAAAAAGAATATTTTATATTTAAATACAGAATAATTTTTTATTTATTTTTGTGTTTTAAAAAGTTTTTTTTTCATATGTTAGATATTTTAATTTTTCAAAGCTCCCCCAAAAATAAATTTTTGATAAGTAATAAGTTGAAAAGTCAGAAAGGATAAAATCTAAAAACATTACTTTCAACTAAAAAGTTAAAGTAAGTGATAAGTTGTGTTATGCAAACAAGTCTTAAGTGTTATAATAAGTTATTAAATTATTATTGTTACGGTGTGCTGACAAATTTTCATTAAAATATACATATTCTTTAGCTAATTTCTTTTATTTGTTTTCGGCCATTAGATAAATTTTTGTTTATTTTATATAGCGTATACAATTTACAAGTAATGTTAAATACATCTTTATAATTCTATTCAATTAATTATTTCGTACAACTATGCGAGTACAAATTATAGTTAATACTTTAAAGTTAAATTACTCCCTGTAAGATATATATTCTTTTACGACTCACTCCATAATACTATATGAATCACTTGTTGAAAAAATATTGGATCTTGAAAAGTGTTTCAAACTTAATTTGAGTTACGATAAAATAAATGTCTCATATGACTGAAAGTTGGCTTCATAGAAGCCTTTTATGGCTATACTTTATTTATTATTAAATATTTTAATATTGGGTTAAACAATGTGGATTTGAGCTTTATCATAACATATGCGTGACCCCGTCTTGTTTTGCCTGCATTCAAATCTAAATGTTAACTTATTTTAAACAAGTATTTTTGTTATTACACATTCAAATACATGCTAAGTTATTCATAAATTACTTTATATATAAATATAGATGGCTTTCCTTAGTGGTTCATATAATCTTTTCACATTTTTAAGAATGTGACAATGAAAACATAATATTCGTATGTTTGGTTTAAAGCTTAAAAACATTATCATGCATCTTGCATTTTTAAAAATGAAAATCGTCACATTTTCAATCCCACATCTCTCAAGAAAATGTTGGATTTTCGTGAAAATGAAATGTTGTAAAATATTAAAAATTAATAAATAAACAGACTCCAAACTTTATATTATTAATAAACATCATTATCACCGAACCACCCCCAACCACAGCCAACTATCGCTGATTAGCGGTTGACCATCGTCGGCCAATGGCAAACCACCGCAGTTGACGTTGGACCACCATGGGATTAAAATACATCTCTATTTTGGTGGGATTATGATTTTAACTAAGAAAGATATTAATAGTAAATCGCAATGTAGTCATAGTTAAAAAACTAGGCCCTACCCTGCATGGTCGACCCAGAACTCAATGACCCAACCAGGTTGACCCTAAACTCAGTGACTTGGCCATAGGATCGGACCGGTTATCTAAGTGGATCGACCACGTTTCAAACCTATACTGACCCAACCGTTTTTTGTGAAACCTAGTGACTTGGTCGAGTCATGTATTTTTTTATAATTTTTTTAAATTTGTATAAAAAAGGCAAACAACGTCATTCAATAAAGATTTTTTTTTTGAAATTACTGTTTGTCAGATTGAGTTA
>QANU01015964.1:592712-627117 GCA_003254905.1 Nissolia schottii
ATATATATATATATATTATACTACACGTTGATGAATTAGTAGAGTCGATTTTATGATATATCAATTTTAGAGCTTCTGAAGTGTCTGGAGTTTTGATTTGATTCTAATCCTCTTTGAACTGTTCACCGTGTTTGACAGGCTTCCCTACATCGTTGGGGGGCAGAGTAGCCAAGCCTGCATATTGTTAATTTGCAATCTGCCAGATTCAATACTGGGTCACTGCATGCTTCCTGGTCCTAGCTCCTAGCTCCGGAAGTGCCCTTTACATCAAGAAGAACAATGACGAGGTTGAAAGTTTCAATACAATTGAGTGCACGCTCTCTGCCTTTCAAATGTCTATAAATTTAATTTAATATTCTTATGTCTTGCATTTTTTTAATCCCTTTTACGATGTTTGCATTTTATAATCTCATATAATCATAGCCATCATTAGCTTTGCATCAAGCTAACTTGTTGGGAATGTGGAGAAATTTCTTTCTTTTGATTATAGTCAACCCAGCAAAACAATTGAGGGTTGGCTCAATTAATAAGATAGTAGAACGGTGTTTGTTGTCTTTGATCACATTCTTATAAGTAGACTTTCATTGGTAAGTCATTTATAATTATGCCACCGTAAGCTCATTAATAATATTTGTGACATGCCTTACCATGAAAAGTAGCAACCTTTCATCTCTTAAAAACTTTTGTTCATCATAAGGAAAAGGTCAACCTAGCCAAAATGATTTGTACATCTGTATCAACATAAGAATTATTTGAGAAGAATCAATGACTATAATATTATAGACTCATGTTAATGCATCGGTTTATTTACAAACATTTTTTTGTTCGACAGCTACTAAATTGTGCCTCCTGAAAGATAACATTATGGGCCTTATCTGGAAATTCAACGCCATAGTAGTGCGGATCGAAAGTTGGATTTAAGAGTAGGCTGTATTGCCCTATTTATTTTCCAGGAGAGTAAGCTCTTTCAAGCCTCAACCACTGCATGTTTCCAGGCTGGTTGAATGGAAAATTTGTTAATTTCTTATCCAATTAATTTATTTTTGCCCTCCCATCTTCTCAAACTGTGTTTCGTTTATTAATCGATGATTGATGCCAATCCCATTTTACTTGGTAACGATCAGCAGAAAGGGCAAATGAAAAAAAGCCAGTACCTGCATGGCTGCATCTCACCCTGCTGGCACTCGGTTACTAACAATCAGTGGGATGCATTACTATTTCTCCCATTTCATTTGATCATCTAAAGTCATTACCTCCTCAGGCAGTACTTGATTGATAATCCAAACAATAGTACCTCTTAACCACCCCTCCTTTCCTTTCTACTTGGCTAATAGTAGCTTTCTGTCTGTAGCTGTTTCTGGCTCGGAAAAGGGTAATACATAACCGAACTTTAACCTTTTTATGACTTAAAATAGATGCAAAGGAACATTAATGTGGTTGTTTGTTTTATGGATTTTATGTAGGGCTGTCAAAATGGGTCTGGTCTGTTTACCTGGTTAAATGGACAAACTTTACATGTAAAAAATAAGCTTGTGAAAATTTGAAAAAAATTAGACTGACCCGTTTGGCCTGCGGATCGGCCTGTAAGACTGTGAATTTTTTTATTTAATTTTTTAAATAATTTTTTTAAATTTTTTAAACTTTTTTTAAAAAAAATAAACGAGCTAGTGTGCGGCTCGTTTAGGTCTGCAGATCGACCATAAATGAGCCAGACCTTTAAAATATGCATATTTTTTGTCCGGCTCGTTTAGGTTCGTGGACCTAAACGATCCGTGGACCTAAACGAACCGGGCCTAAACGGGCGGACCTAAACAGGCCTGGCCCGTATATTTTAACCGTCATAATTTTATGGAATATATGGGGGACCAGAACTCGGGGCATGGTCTTTGTATTCATTCATGCATATGCTGTGAGGTGAACGTGATGAGCGACTTGACCACATTGACGCTCCTTAGCTTGTAGCATCAATCTTTGTTTCCTTTTTCTCTTGCCGGGTGGGAAGCGTTTTGATTTCTCGCCCTTCGCTTCTAGTTGTTTTTTTCTTTGGCAATGAAATTCTGAATCTTGCCCTTTTAAATTGATAAAAGAATTCATGTCACCGTACGTGTCGACATTCTGTGAATTGCAAGATTCGAAAGGTTTTGACTGTGAGTAATGCTACAATGATAATTATTTTACAACTTTTAAACAATCATATTTACAAAATAACTCATTAAGATTAGTCTAACGGTAAAAAGTTTTAATAATATGTATGAGACCTTATATTCAAACTTTATTTTTGAAATATTATAAAAAAAATACTCACAAAATGAATTTCACCATGGTGAACTTTACATTTTTGTATGATTGTTGAATATAATTGTTATAATAGTAGTTCTCTTTTGATTAGTCTTACGCAAGTTGGCACTGAGTTCTCCTTCCTAATTAGTTTATGAGACTATATAACTAAAGAAGCAGGGAAATGTGTGCTCCAGTTAATTAACCTGTGTTATTTGGCATGCTAATTAGTTAATTGATACGTCTGTTTTTTGCCATCTAGTTGGCATAGGCGATCGAGGTCAACGTCTGTCTAACCCACTGGCCACTGCTATTTTTCTTCTACACTCCTTGAAAACAAGTGGAAAAATCTCATTAATGTAATGAATAGATCAGTGTAAGAGATTGCTCCATGAATATACAAGATTTTTTCGTAAGGGAGAGTCTTGCTAGCCAAATTAACTTTTGGAGATAGTATTCGTCATGCAATACTGCAGCTATTCCTAAAGGTGACGCATGCCATTCCCAAAAAAGGAGTGAAAATTTCACCATCTTTGGGCTAGTCATGCATCTCTTAGCTACATTGGGTAGCTACGAAAAGTGCTTTCCACAATGATTTTTCTTTCATTTTGAATAAAATACTAATTTTCATTGTAAATACAAGTTGTTTCCATTCATTCCAATAATGTATAACCAAGCTATATTGAGAGTGAGTGAGTGACGAGAGGCTTCGATAAATTGCATGATTTCATAGATTTGAACTGGCATCATTGTATCGTTGATTATCTTGGCATAGAATGGATAGGTGAAAAAATAGATGGATAAATAATATGATTTTATTACTTTCTTTATAAAAGTATGAAAAACAAAAATAAAATAGATATCAGATTACATTTTTACAGTTGTTTATAAAATATTTTCATTTAAAATAATGTGAAAAGTGGAAACAAACAAAACACCAGTCAGTTTTCTTGTTATGATTGGACTGAAGAATGGTTAGAGGATAAAGGTCTTAATTAATTTGTAAACCCAACGAAGTAAATAACAAACACCCAAACCAAACATTAGACAATGGTTGAGTTTTGACCCGCATGCGCCGTACGACTTTGAACTTTATATTTTGTACTTATAGCTCACATCAGCTTCATAATTAGACGAGGCTAATTCAGCGACCGGTTAATTTTTTAACGTTTGGAAAATGACATTTATATTAGGGTTTAATTTGAATACAAATAGTGAAAGACTTTTTTACATTGTCGTGGAACAAATAATTTTTTATGAATTACGTTTTAAATAGTAAATATAACAATCAACGTCATTTCTGATGTGATAATATATTATTAAATGTAAAAAAAAAATTACAGTGTCATTACATCAAAATCAAACGCTAAATATTTTAGTTATATAGTATTGTTAATGTAAAATATACAAACATAAAATCATGTTTTTTTACATAAATAAATAAAAACAGTTCACTTGAGTTAATAAATATGAAAGTTAAGTTAACCAAATTTATCGATGCGACATAACTTAATTGAATGTTTTCGTTAAATTCTCAGTGCATCACTCTTAAATTTTATTTTATTTTTTTGGAAAATTGAAGATCAACGTTACAATCCAAACCATATTAATAAACTTTGCCCTTTCCATGGGCCTTGAAAGCTAATGGCTTGGGTAGACTCGTTTTTCCCTTATTTTTGGTGTAAGATTATTTTAATCTTATGACAGTGTGATCCATGTAATAAGTAGTACTAACTCTAATAAAAGAGGATTAAGATGGTGATAATTAATTTTATAAAAGATAATAGAATTAGTGAGGGTATTTTGGTAAAACTAACTATTCCATCTCCCTTTTAAAACTGATGGTAGTTACTCAAGTGAGTGTAATATAAGGAAAAAACAAAGCAATTGCCAGCTCTCTCCTTTGTTTTTGGTTAAATGTTTTTTTCACCATAAAAAAAGACTGAAAGAGAAGAAAGGAAGAGAGGAAAAAAGAATCAAAAGAGACATTAATTGAATCACAACTATAGATCCGGATGTGCGTTTCTTGTTCCTAATCTTGTTTTATCATGTGATCATCATGAATTTCAAGATCCAATTCCATGATAATTTTTTGAATGAGTAATAGAAAATTATAACTTACATGTGGTATCAGAGTCAGGTTGTAAAATTTGTGATTATCCTGGAATGATGTATCCCCCCTTTTATGAACCCTAAATTGTTAGATTTGGGATAAAGGTGAAATGTTGAGAGTGAGATTTGAATTGAAGCAGAGATGCAGGAGAATTGTTGAGCAAATCTCCTTTGGCACGTTGTGCACTATGATAAATAGAAGAATTGAATTGCATGCCATATAATACAAACAGTCATGCTACACGTATACCAAATATCATACATCACACATATATCTCGTATTAAATACGTTTGGATCCACTACGAATAATTCAAGCACGGATCCCTACTTCCTTAAACCCGCATGCACATGCGATTCGTGTTTCTCAGTTTTCATTCGCGTGCACAAACTTTATAAACATCTCTACACAAATATTATGTAGAAGAATGCACAAACATTACTCGCTTATGTTCACAAACCTTTACATGGACCATACATTACATAATTCATTAGACTCTTGGATGCACAAATTTTATAAGCATTGGCGTACAAACTTTATATAGTAGAATGCACAAACATTACTAGCTTATGTTCACAAAACCTTTACATGGACCATACATTCCATAATTCATTAGACTCGTAGATGCACAAATTTTATAAGCATCGGAGCACAAACATTATGCAGTAGCATGCACAAACATTATTCGTTTATGCGCACAAACCTTTACATGGACCATACTATAATTCATTGGACTCTTGGATGCACAAACTTTATACGCATTTGTGCACAAACTTTATGTAGTAGAATGCACAAACATTACTCGTTTATGTTCACAAACCTTTACATGAACCATACATTCCATAATTCATTAGACTCTTGGATGCACAAACTTTATAAGCATTTGTGCACAAACTTTATGTAATAGAATGTACAAACATTACTTCCTTATGTTCACAAATCTTTACATGGACCATACATTCCATAATTCATTAGACTCTTGGATGCACAAATTTTATAAGCATCGGAGCACAAACTTTATGTAGTGGCATGTACAAACATTATTAGTTTATGTTCACAAAACCTTTACATGGACCATACATTCCATAATTCATTAGACTCTTTGGTGCACAAACTTTATAAGTATATGTGCACAAACATTATGTAGTAGAATGCACAAACATTATTCGCTTATGCGCACAAACCTTTACATGGACCATACATTCCAAAATTTATTAGACTATTTGATGCACAAACTTTATGTAGTAGAATGCACAAACATTAGTTGCTTATGTTCACAAACCTTTACATGGACCATACATTTCATAATTCATTAGACTCTTTGATGCACAAACTTTATGTAGTAGAATGCACAAACACTGCTAGCTTATGTTCACAGGTATGACATTTCACAAGTAATTGTTCACTCAAGCATATGTAACAAGTAAATGACCATTATTAAAGGTAGATCTTATCTATTTAAAAAAAAATTCAACCTTTTATCATCTTAATTCCATTTTAATCAACTTTCACATTATAAGAGGATGAAGATGAGGAGGATGAAAAGAATGACGATGATGAGAGGATGAGAAGATGAGAGAATGACGAGGATAAAGATAACAGAACGAGGATGATAGGATGAAAATGAGGAAAAACGATGACGAGAATGAGTTTGGGATTGGGGCGCGTTGTTTATAGTTTTAGAAACTGTACGCTATACGTATAATGATCATTAATTGCATATAATTGGAGGGTGTATGTACGGGTGTGTGCAATTTGGGTGTACACAAAGCATTTTTTGTAATGCAAAATATAATCATTGTAGGAACCTTTCAATGGAGAACATGCCCTTTAATGCATTTGTAACTAGGAAAACATTGTAAATTTGTTTTTTTATTTGATTATTATATAGTTTTGGTTATGTGATGAATTGATTTTCTATGGGATCCGTATCATTCTTCACTTTTGCATGCTTCGAATCTTCGGACTCTGTTACAATTTACCCGGATAAGTAAAGAACTATTATCCATATACAAATATTTAAGAATAATTATTGATATAAGCTTGTTAGTCACCAAAGTGGCCTAGCTTGGAAAGAAAATTTTAAAGAATTTATTTGGGAATTTCATTATTCACAATTAAGTAATGAAATCATTAATTATTATGCTAGGAAGTTGTTGAAAGGTGAACCATTGCTTATAATTAATGATATTATAGTGACATATTGACATACTTGTTGAACGTGTTTGTGTATGCAAAGATAACATACATGTTGGCTTGAGTATGGTTAATAATTATTATAGTTTGGAGTTATGAATTTAAGTATCACCCAAAGGTGATCTTAGATACATAACTGAAAGTTGTTGTTTGAATCTATTAAAATTACTCAAAGCATTAATGTATGAGTTTGTATAAAATTTTACAGCTTCCATGAATTTGTATAGTGTAGTCAATGGTATTGTCAAGTTTAATGGGCTGAATTATGATGAGTGGTCTGAACAAATCGCTTCCATTTGGGATTTGTGGATTTGGACCTCACATTAATAATGGCGAAAAACCCACAGTCATTACTAAGACTAGTTCAGAAGAAGATAAATCTCTTTATCATGCTTGGGACAAGTCTAACTGGTTGAGTGTGAACTTGATGAGAATAATGTTGGCTGAAAATGTTAAGCCATCTATGCCTAAGATAGAAGATGCTAAGGAATTCATGGCAAAGATTAAGGTATACTCTCAATCGGATATTACTGACAAATCTATTGTGAGCAGCTTAATGAATGAGTTGATAACCAATAAATTTGATTGTTCACAACCTATTCATGATCATGTAATTGGAATGACAAATCTAGTAGCAAAACTGAAATCAATGGGTATGGATGTGAGTGAGTCCTTTCTGGTATAGTTCATAATGAACTCACTTCCTCCTGAGTTTGGTCAGTTCCAGGTGAATTACAAAACCATTAAGGAAAAATGGAATTTTCAGGAAATTAAGGCCATATTGGTTTAAGAGGAAGGGAGGTTAAAGAAGATGAAGGATCACTCTCTCCATCTCACATTTCATGATGGGGCTAGTAGCAGCAAGACTAAGTCAGTTAGTAAGGACAAGAGGGACAAAGGTTCATGAAGGCCAAGTTTATAAGGAGAATAAATGTTTCTTCTGCAACAAGGCTGAACATTTCAACAAAGATTGCCCGAAAAGAAAGAAATGGTTCGAAAAGAAAGGTATATACTACGTTTCTGTAGGTTTCAAATCAAATCTTATTGAAATGCCTAATAATACCTGGTGGTTAGATTCTGGTGCAATTATTCATGTGTCACATGTTATGCAGGGATTCCTTTCGATCAGCCCATAAGAGGAATTGAAAAGTTATTGTATATGGGAAACAAAATGAAGGCACAATTAGAAGGAATTGGAACTTACAGATTGATCTTGGATAGTGGCTCTTTCTTAGATCTAGAAAAGTGTCTCTATGTTCCTGTATGTGTTAGGAATTTAGTTTCTATTGCAAAGTTGGATAATATATGATTTAACTTTAGGATTGATAATGGTGTTTTCTGTTTGTATAAACATAAGTATTATTACGGGTCTGATACTTTAGTTGATGGTTTGTACTGTTTCAATCTTGATGTTAATTTTGTTGAATCTTTGTTTCATGTTGAACATAATATTAGTAGTAAGTGTGTTGCATGTAATGAGAATTCTGTTTTCTTATGGCATCAAAGGTTAAGTCACATTTCCAAAGAAAGGATGTTGAGGTTATTGAAAAGTGAAATCTTACCTTGATTGGATTTTGATAACTGGGATATAAGTGTGAATTGCATTAAAGGCAAACAAACCAAACATATATCAAAAGGTCCGGCCACAAGAATCAGTCAATTCCTTGAGTTGATACACACTGACATTTGTGGTCCTTTTGACATTCATCTTGAGGTGGTGGAAAAGTATTTCATTACATTTATTAATGACTTCTCACTTTATTATTATTTGTATCTACTACATGAAAAGTCTCAATCAGTGGATGTCCTTGATATGTTCATTAATGAAGTGGAAAGACAGTTAGATAGAAAAGTAAAGGTTGTAAGGTCTAATAGAGGTGATGAATATTATGTGAAGTTCAATGAAAGAGAACAATAGTCCATTTGCAAAGTTTCTCGAAAGTCGGGGCATACGTGCACAGCATACAATACCTGGTACACCACAGCAAAATGATGTAGCTGAAAGGTGGAATCTTACTCTTATGGAAATGGTTAGGAGCATGATAAATTATAGTAATGTACCTTTATCATTGTGGATGTATGCATTAAAATCTGTTGTGTATCTGCTTAATAGGGTTCCTAGTAAGGCAGTTTGTAAGACTCCTTATGAACTATGGACAAGAAGGAAACCTAGTTTGAGGCACCTTCATGTTTAGGGTTGCCCGACAGAAGTAAGGTATATAATCGACACAAAAATAAGTTTGATGCAAGAACTATCAGTGGTTATTTTATCAGCTATCCTGAAAAGTCAAAGGGGTACATATTTTATTGTCCTAACCATAGTACGAAAATAGTTGAGTCGTGATAAAGACATGTTCAAGGCCCAAGATCAAGAAGCCATAAGAGGACTAGGAAGATCTATGACTCGGGCTAGAGCAAGAAAAGCCAATGAGGCTTTAAAACAAGTCTTAGTTACAATTTTGAAGATTGGACTTAGCTTGGATCAAGGTGAGCCCAAATTGGTTAATTGTGCCATAGAACTTGGTCCACAAGTTGAATGGATGCATTCTACAATCTGATTGAGTTTAGAAGTTATTGTTTGGAGTTTTTTGTTCGTAATAATTGGCCCAAAAATGTGGTTGAGTTTATTTTAGCATAATTGGCATTTGTGGTTGTTAAATCAGCCTTAAAGCTACCAATTAGTGTGTTTTTAGTTTTGTTTTGGATAATAAGAGCAGCCTAGCTGTGGAATAAGTGAGAATTAGTACATTGTTTTGCATTTAGTTGGTTCTTAATGGGCAACCAATTATTGAATGCTCAGTCATAGGTTACAAAGCATCTTTGGCTGAATATTAATGTAATTATAGTGCATTTAGAGTGGGTATTGGTTGTTGGTTATGGTGCAGCCTTTAGGAGTTAATTTTGTGACTTTTTGTATTATGTAACGCAAATTGGCAAGCTATATAAGGCAGCCAAGGTAGCAATACGAAAATACAACAACAATATTCAGCATTTTAGCAAACCTTTTGATTTCTATCAAACTAAATTGTGAGAATGATTCTCCTAAATTCTTGAGTGATTCAATAAGTGAGATTATCAAAGGACCTAACCAAATCCTTTGTGTGTTTTGTCTCGAATTGGAGTGATTCCAATCCTTTGGTTAGCTATGAAATTCCGCTGCCTACATTTCTCATAGTTTTGCTTTGCAAAACTAATTTTTCTAGCCAAGTTCACCAACCAACAAATTGAGAGTTAATTTGTTGAACCACTTGCGTTAGTTCCATTGAAACAATAACTTTGGTTCACATTAGTCTAATAATGGTAAGTTCCTTGGAAATGGTCAATTTAATGGGAGTAAGGAATCATGAAAGGTGGATATTCAAGAGAACTGTGTAGAAATTCCTACACCTAATGTTTCTCCTTAGGTTGTTGTCCCTTTTGTTATATCACAATCACACAACATTCCAAAGCAACAAATCAATATTCCAAACTCACAAGATGAACATATGGATAATGAATCAACCAAGGATTTGCAAGTCACTAATGAGCAAATGATGGATGAACTACAAGTAATACCTTTAAGAAAGTTTGAAAGGAAGAAAAGACTAGATATTTCAGATGACTATGTGGTTTATTCATTTAAGCAAGAATGTGACTTAAGCATCGATGAAGATCCAATCTCATTTAGGCAAGCCATGGAATGTGGCAATTCTGAAAAGTGGCTAAATGCTATGAAAGAAGAGTTGAAGTCAATTGATGACAATAAGGTTTGGGGATCTAGTCGAGTTGCTTAAAAGTTCAAAACGAGTTGGTTGTAAATGGGTCTTTAAGACCAAACGAGACTCAAAAGGCAACATTAAAAGGTATAAGGCTAGACTTGTCACCAAATGTTACACTCAAAAGGACGACATTAACTATAAAGAGACCTTTTCTCTAGTTTCAAAGAAGGACTCTTTGAGAATTGTTATGGTTTTGGTGGCTCATTATGACCTAGAGCTTCACCAAATGGATTTAAAGACCGTATTTCTCAATGGTGAATTGGAAGAAGATGTTTATATGGACCAACCTGAAGGGGTTTTGACCACAAAAAGAAAACTTGGTGTGTAAGTTAAAATGTAAATATATGGACTAAAACAAGCTTTTTGACAGTGGCATCTTAAGTTCAATGATACTGTTTTGTCATATGGTTTTGTAGAGAACACTGTTGATCAGTGTATCTACATGAAGGTTAGTGGGAGCAAGTTTATTATATTAGTTCTGTATGTTGATGATATTCTTCTTGCTGCAAATGATGTTGGCCTATTACATGATGTAAAGAAATTTCTCTCTAATAAGTTTAAAATGAAAGATATGGGTGAGGCATCCTATGTGATAGGAATAGAAATATTCCGTGAAAGATCACAAGGAGTGTTGGGATTGTTTCAAAAAGGCTATATCAATAAAGTGTTAGAGAGATTTAGAATGGAAAGTTGCTCTTTAAGAATAGTTCCAATTCAAAAGATAGATAAGTTTAGCCAAATGCAATGTCCCAAAAATGATTTAGAACGAAAGGCAATAGAGTGTATTCTTTATGTTTCTGTAGTTGGGAGCTTAATGTATGCTCAAACATGTACTCGACTGGATATAAGTTTTGTTGTTGGAATGTTGAGCCGGTATCAAAGTAATCCCATAATAGACCACTGGAAAGTTGCAAAGAAGGTCCTTAGGTATTTGCAAGACACCAAGGATTACATGCTTACTTACAGAAGATCAGATAGCCTTGAAGTCGTTGGCTACTCAGATTCAGACTATGCAGGATGTGTAGACTCCAGGAAGTCCACATTTGGTTATGTCTTTCTACTAGCTGAAGGGGCTATTTCATGGAAAAGTAAAAAATAGTCTATCATTGCTACTTCTACTATGAAGGCTGAATTTGTGGCATGCTTTGAGGCCACAGTTCACGCATTGTGGTTGTGAAATTTTGTCTTAGGGCTTAGTGTTGTCGACAGTATAGCTAGGCCGCTAAGAATTTATTGTGATAATTCCACAGTTGTCTTCTTCTCTAAGAATGACAAGTACTCCACGGGTGCAAAACACATGGATTTAAAGTACTTGTCAGTTAAGGAAGAAATGCAGAAACAGAAAGTGTCAATTAAGCATATTGTTATAGATTTGATGATAACGGATCCGCTAACCAAGGGGGTTGTTGCCCAAAGCATTTTCTGGACATGTAAAGAGAATGGGCATTATTGATAAGTCCTTGTTAACTTGATTTATAATATGTATACATATGTATGGATATCTTGCTCGTATTGTTATGACACTTGTGAATTCAGTTAAAGTTATGTTTCTACTTTGTTTATTTATTATTCACATTATGTTATGTACATGTATTGTTTTTGTGTAATAACATGTTATGGACATTAAAGTCAAAAATTGTAGTATGCTTTTATTAAAGTTCTTTGGGTTGAGTTGTTTTGTGATACATGGAAGGAAACATGTCATTTTGATTGACATTGACTGCCATGATTCAATCAACTCAATTCAATGAAGGATGATGAATTGATTTCTTCAATGTAAAGTGCGCGCTTATGATTATTGAATCTTCAAGTCGTCACATGGACCAAGTGGGAGATTGTAAGATTATTTTAATCTCATGATAGTGTGGTCCATGTAACAAGTAGTACTAATTCTAATAAAAGGGGATTAAGATGATGACAATTAATTCTATAAAATATGATAGAGTTAGTGGGGGGTATTTTGGTAAAACTGACCCGCCCTTCTCCTTTTTAAAACTGATGGCAGTTACTCAAGTGAGTGTAATATAAAGGAAAAATAAAGAAATTGTCATTTCTCTCATCTGTTTTTGGTTAAACGCTATTTTCACCATCAAAAAAGACGGAATGAGAAGAAAGGAAGAGAGGGAAAAAGAATCAAAAGAGACATTAATTGAATCACAACTATTGATCCGAGTATGTGTTTCTTGTTCCTAATCTTGTTTTATCAGGTGATTATCATGAATTTTAAGATCCAATTTCATGATAATTTTTTGAATGGGTGATAGAAAATTATAACTTACATTTGGTCCAAAATTAGTCTATTTTGTTTTGGTCAATAAGCACTTGACGGAGTAGTTCAGATCGGTACTTTCTTTTATATTTTTGGTCGACAAAGTTTATGGGCTTGTATTTTATAAGCCTAACAATCCTGTATTGATTCCCCCATAAAAAACAAAGGGCATTTTTTTTAGGGTAAAAGAGGGTATTCTCTCATTAAAAATCTAAACTATATAGTCCACTTTTATTGGGTCAACAACAACAAAATCAAAATTTATGTACCATAGATTGGTCGGGAGATAATTATTCAGGTAAAACAGATGGGCCAAACCTTTTAATCTGTGGCTCTCTGTGGGCTTTAAACACACTCATGGATGTAATAGAAAAAAAGGACATACTCCTGGCCCGGGTCTAGTTTTAGTTGGGTTTAACTTTGCACAATTCTATCCGATATTGTGATTTTGTTTTTGTACGTAGATCTTGATCCAATTTGGACCAAAAATAACAAATTTGATGGCATAGGTTCAAACTTCAATATTACTGATTTGAAAAAAAAAATCATATCAAAAATAGGAATCAAACTCACTGTTATTGTTTCACTCAAAATGGAAGGTGGTAGATAGTGTATCTAAGTTAGAATTGATCTGTCTCTCCCTTCCTAGTTGATGATCCTAATAGAAGTGGAGAAAGATAAGAAGAAACAAGGAGAATATTTATTTAACCATTATAGATTTAATTAATCAGCTTTGGTTTGACATTGTTTGATTAATCGACTTGACTTTGACTAGACATTATGACCTTGATTAGTTGACTTGGCTTTGATTAGACGTTATGACTTTAATTAGTTGTTATAACTTTAATTAGTGGCTGCTTTGATTGTTCATTATGGAAAGACTAAAGGTAAATCAGATAATTGAGCAAAGTGCAAATTTTTAGGATGAACAACAAGCTCAATTGTTCTAAGTTTGAATAACGTATGAATAATAAGAGATTACTTATTTAGACAAGTGAATGGTCCATAGATAACTAAGCAAGGTAACAGACTACTCACATTCTTCTTGCATAACTTCCTTCCGTACCAACCGTTATATTTGGCAACATTATATTTACTATGAACCAATACAACAATGAGACAAATTTTCATCTTTGTTTTTCATATTTTTTGTTTCATCTCTATTATGGTTGTCGTTGCAACAATATCCGTATTATTGGGTAAGCAATTATTGTGCGGTGATCAGTATCTTAGATCTCAATTGAGCATATGGTCCGAAACTTCGTATGGTGCTTGCAAGAAGCAACCCATAAAAAAAGAAACCAACTCTCTCACTTTCAATAAGAAGTTTATTATTCTAAAGCAAATAGGTATAGTGACCCTAATCTATGATGATGATCTATAAGATTGGCTATGCAAGTAGACCACGTTTTTACACCAAAAATAAATAAATAATTATAAAAAAAAACCTTCCCTAATTGCTCTCTACATCTGGCCATTTAGGGGACACACCCTGCAAAGAGGGCTACCTGTTTATGCATTCTTTAAGGCAACAAACCAAACATGGCCTCTCATAACCACAACAAGCCACCTAGCTATTATTACAATATATCTTTCTTAACTAATTTCATGTGGGCCTTCCACAGTATTTGGGGGTCTTTGAATCACTGTTGAATTTGAATAAGATTTGAATGAAGGAAATCTTACAAGGCAAAAATGGAAATTCGAAATGGAATATAGTAATTTATTTTATTATAATAATAATAATCATTGTTTCATGCTTCAAATAATTACATAGAAACCTTTCATCATTTGAAGAATCATGGAACGAAATGATTGGGTTTAGTGTAAAACCCCACGTCGATGATGCTATTATTATTAAATAAAAGCAAATCAGATACCCCTCCAGATCATGAAACTTATAAATAATCATTGCACCATCATGTGCCATGCTGCAACATGTGCACGCTCTGCTATTCCCCCCTCCATTTTTATATAAAATTCACCTTTTCCTTCCAAAACATGCTTCACCAAATATCACATGCATAATTCCGATTATACCCTTCACATCAAGCACAGGTATTTTTCTTACAATAATAAGGCATGGGTATTTATGTCTAATTGGAGCAGTGCTTGTTCCGTTTATAGTTTTAGTACACGAGAAAGTGCCTCTACATCCACCTCACGTGCAAACCAACAGGGACCAAATCATCGATTAACGATATAACTCAACCAAGTAGTGTACTAAACAATTCGATTAACCGTTAATCACATGAGTACCAGCTCAGCCTCTCACATGGCCAGGTCTTCAAAAATGCTCTCACCTCGCTCACCAAAATCTTATAATCTTATTCTAATCACTATTATATACTATCTTAAGCCAAGTTGGCTTTGCAACTGTTCCTCCAAGGTGGTTATTGTACGTGCGCGTGTGGAGAATCCCACAATGTAACAATCCCTTCATTATTTAGCACCCCATCCAAAGATAAAAATGATAAATTTTCATCTGGTCATGGAATATTACGTAGAATATATTCTTAATTTTACACATAATAATATTGTAAGTTTTATAAATTAACTAGTAAAGTCCAATATAATTAGTAGATTAATGAGATATGTCACTTTAATGATTTCAAAATCTCAAAAGATAATTATTCACTATCGATAAAGAATATATTATGAGCAATAAAAAAAATTATAATTTTAAATGGTGAATTCTCTTTAAATAAAGGCTAAATTTTGTTATGTATATGATTAAGAATATATTTTTATATGACATTTTATAACTATATAATAATTTTTTAACAAAGTGGGAGGAAGGTGAGGAGTGGGAGAAAAGGGAAGTTGGGGATATGATTGGTGTTACCATTAGAAGAAAAGTTAGCAATGTATAATGAGGATCATGATTTAAGGGGGAAGTGAGGTTTGACCGTGGACCAGATCAACGAGTGAGAAACAAAGGAAACTTTGACCGAAAGGTGCACGTGGGATGGACATTCTACACGTGTGCTTCGCTGTCCGTTGGAACCAATTATACATGGAGAATGGTGCTGCCAAGTAGGATCCACGTGGGTTGCCCAAAGCTCGAGATATTAGGGAGAGAGCATTTTTGCTTTTTGTTTTTGGCCTACCCTTTTATTTTTTCTTAAAGGTAAATTTACGTGTAAAGGACAAAAGAGAAAGTAAAAACTGAACATCGGATCAGCATACAGAAGTGTTTCTTTTTATGTGTGTATCATTAAGATGATTTAAAATGCAATTTAGTTAATGCAACAATTAGTTGCTGATGGTACTTCATGACAAACAAAAAGTTATGACTAAAATAATCTCCTATGATCCATACCTTATGACAATTGATTTTATTTATTTGTGGTACTTTTTTTTTCAAAAGTTATATTTAAATACTAAAGTTGATATTAAACATGGAAACACACTCTTACATACATTATGAGGCTTATATTTATATGATGTGAGTATAGACCCCATAATCTATAAAAAAATATTTTGGTGTTTAACACTAATTTTAATGTTAGAATAACACAACTCATTATTTTTACATTTATACAAGAATCAATAATTAAGTGTATCAATTGATTCAAAGGAAAAGCTTTTGAATTTAATATCCAGCTCATTTTTGTTTGAGAGATACTCTTTCTATTTTTTAATATTAGTGTTTTTTTTAGGTTTATTAATAATTTAATGTATATGAACATATGAAGGAACGGAGTAGGGAGTAGTTGATAGTTTTAATGTTTTTAAAATGGTCTATAAGTATTGTTTAACATTTATTTATAATCGAAAAGATTGCATTAATAGCCCTTCCTTCTTAAGTTGTTGTCAGCTTAATATTAACGGTATATATAGTAATTGTGATTTAAATAAAATTAAAGATACATATTAGTTGAAACTTCAGTTTTGAATTCTATATATCTATCATGGATATCCCTTCTCTGTTTACCCACAACACTACATTATCGCCCGAAAATGCGAGTAAATGAATAGAGATAAGATAAGTTTCTAGTAACACAGACAATCACCAAATAAGCACCAACGTTTGTTTGCAAAAGGGTGGGAAAAAAAATCACCATCATCCCTCTACTTTGCGACATATTGTTCTCCAATAATTTTCTTCACAAGAAAAGAAGAATGATGTGATGATTTTTATAATGATTTTAGGGGAATGGGGAGGGGAGGGTGGTGGTTGGTGTAATCTATTCATTGATGAAGCATGATCAACCTTGACAATGAATATAACTAATAATTAATCAAGTCATATTTTGTGAAATCATTCTAATTATTGGTGTTCATATTTATAGTTGTTGGGGATGCTGACTAGATTGTGATATTTTTATGACGTTAGAAACCACAAATCTAGGGCCATTAATTGGAGATAAACATTAATGATGATAATGTAAGTTGACACTCGCTATCGTGATTTGGTTGGCCTAAGTCAACTTTAACATATTTCTTTGACAAAATTATGCTATTATTGAAAATAGTTTAGGAATTGTTTTCACAATAACTTTCCCCACATACACACACTCCCTTTCGTCATAAAAAGGATAGGATCCTATAGTAAACAAAGCATGAACGAAAAGATTGCATATCACAGGATATTTGACAAATACCGATCGCTAATCAGTTACTATTTGACTTATTATTTCCAAATTCAGTGGGTCAAAAATTGTATATTGCTGATTTATTTAGTCATGTCATGAATTATATTAAAAAAAATAAGATAAATCCGACGGAATTTAGAGTTAAGAGTATATCTTGGTACCCATCATGTATTTTTTTGTTTCCTCCTAAAATATTTATCATTGAAATCAATAACTAATGTTTTTGTGTACCATAAGCTCATTTAAGATATAGACACTAGACGCAAGTTTTAGAATTATTTCATATTTAAATAAGTATCAAACTCTCAACACTTAAATAAGAAAGAAGAGGGTCATGACCACCTCAATTACCTCGCCCTCATGGTTCACCCGTCATGTATTTATATTAGTATTACTAAATAATCCGTCAAGAGAAGTGTCATGTTTATAATTTATATCTAAATTATTGTGTTATATTTCTAACCATGCACCAAAAAATCAATGGGCAAGGGTCCTCTGAAGTAAGGAGTTCACTTTAGAGGATAAAGGGAAGGTTTTCACATTTGGATTAATAAAGTTAAAATGGGTCTTATATTCTACTTTATTGATTTAAGGGTGAAAAGCCTTTACTTTACCCTTTAAAGTGAAATCCTCACTTTAGAGGAAGATCTAAATCCAAAACCAACGAATCACGTTGATGTGTGCTCTTTTTTAACACTTATGATTTTTTAAACTATATCGTTGTACCTAGAATAAATAACCTTTTTTAATGGAGGTTTTTTATAGGGTTAAATACATTTTTTCATTAAAATTTGTTATTTTTAATAATTTTTAAATGTTACATACTAAATATGAAAGCAGGATCCAATATCATGGATCTTGGCTCAAGGATAAGACGCATGTCTTAGTCCATACGCAATGCCGTATTTGGTAACTGATAAATTATCATGCAATAAAGGTCCATCATGGTAACAGGCGGCGTAATTGTCTCAAGATAACTCATGATGAAGGCATGAAAAGTTACAACAACAAACCAACAGTCAAATCTCAATGAGGTATATAAGGCTCACATATCTTAAGGTAAGGTAGATTCTAATCATTATTCATTCACCTTATACATATATTGACTTGAGCGTTAGAGTAACATTGCAAATACCACCCAGAATGCATCACATCCATAACTCAGAGCTTGCTTAATGGACTATATATTGATTCTGTAATCTCGAACGACCCAAACTTGTTCATCAAGATTTAGCAGAACTCTTACAATATGAATAGTAGATTCCTCTCTACCAAAAGCTTAAGTAGTTAGAGAAAATTATTAAATAATTTTATATTGTCCAAATTAAATTAAGTAAGTGACAAATATATTGAAAAAGGAATATGTATCCTGTACATTGAGAAATGATGAAAAGATCCAACTCATGAACTTAAAAAATATTTATACATTTTAACGAATAAAATTTAACATTTTATTTCTTATTTTATTATTTAAAATATTAAATATCGTTTATTAAAATACGTAAATTAATATTTTAACTTACGGGATCTCTCAAATATACTCTATTTATGGTAGGATAGGTAGCTTCAATAATTTACCATGGTTGTGACAGAAGTAACTAACAGATGTAAGTGTGATTGGGTAGGACACATAAAATCAGAAATGAGATTCTTAAGACCAAGACATGACTAAGGGAGGTGAAGTCTAATCAATCTAGGGTGTGCGAGAAGGGTGTTGTGGGTTCCACCTAAGAAACATGTTAGAGAACTGAAATTGTAGCACCAATTGTCCACAACCAATCATTGAAAAGGGAGAAGCCATCCAAAAACAGGGGCAGTATGGTCATTTCATCAATGTCCGCATATATCTCGAAACAACAATTGCTAATGAAGTGAAGTGAGAGAGAGACACTAAGGTCCAGAGTTCACGTGCGAATCACATGACGTACGGACACAAGGAAGAAATGCTGGTCCCTTCCTTGATTTGTCGTTTAACCATGAGAGTTCCAATTATAGGTGCCTGATGACAGGACGTGGTACATTTCTGCCAAATACTACTACCTTTTTTCTTTTTTTTTTTTCCTCACAGGAAAAAAAATACTTTGAATAAATTTGAGAAGAATTTACTTTAAATTTGGAGGTCCATTTTAAAGTAGTTCTTTTTCTTTTTGTGAAAAGGACTAATTGTTGTAAAAATTATTTGCAACCTCAAATTGTGAATAATTTTTTGAGAAAAAAATATTATAGAGCTTCATTGTTATTTATTGACCAAATCATGAAAATATTATTTAAGAAAAACTATTATTTAAGAATTTTTTAAATTTTTTTGTAATATTTAAGAATTAATTTAATTGTTATATATTAATTGATCATATAAAATATTTTAATTTAATGATAATAAAAAAAATTATATTGTCAAATGTATATCAGTTGAACTTGTTATTTAGATTAAATATTTTATTTATTTATTTAATATTTATAGATTAATTTTTATGCATCAACTATTATTATACAATTATGTATTATTATATGAAAGTCTTTTAAAGTAACGAAAATAAGTGTGATTTAACCTATTACTCCTACACTCAAGTAAAATGAAAGAACCTGAGTTGAAATTATAAGATGGATTAAAAATTTTATCTATTATCTTAATAAGAAAGAAAAGGAAGTTTCAATCATAGTTAAATGATAAAATAATTTTTTTCTTTATTATCAATGTAGAGAAAACAATGTATTATTCAATATTTAAATATATTGATTGATTTATGTCATATGGTATGAGTTTACTTCATATACAAGAAGAATAACGGGGGAGGGGGGGGGGGACCTAGTTCACGTGAAAATCACATGGGGAATGAGCCTCGTACGGGGAAAGAGGGGATTGAATTCATGAATGATGATGGATGGGAGGGTGTTTTTGTCGGGTAGTGGGGCGTTAGGTAAGTGCCCCAAACCAATGCGAGGGGACACGTGGGACAGCTATCACGCAGTCGTGGGGACACTTTTAATCATCGCCCGACATCTTGTCTCATTTATTTTTAATGACCATGCCTCAATCCCTTCCCCTTGCTTTTATCGCAATTTAATTTTGTATCGTACTTAATACTAATTTCGTTCGAAAAATCATCTTTTTTTATATTAGTAGCTCTTTTAGTAGTATTTTAATATAAAATTAATTGTTATATACTTCTTTATTTTTAGTAGAAAAATATTTAGTGAAAAGATACTTAATAAAAAGATGAGTGATTAATAAAAAAAAATGTATAACAATTAATTTAATAAATTAAGCTTTATTTTAGTTAAGATAATTTATTTAATGATATTTTAAATTTTTTGTACATTAGCTTAAAAATACTGTCACTGAAAAACGAAATGGAGTAATTATAATTATATCTTAGTTAAACCTCGTTCTAAGAGTTACGTAAAGGATCAAAGTGGGATAGTAGAAAAATTAAATATTATTTTTTAATTGGTATTATTTGTTGTTTTCATTGTCAACTAGCGTCTTCAACAATCACCAAGATAGGGGTTAACAAAACTCTATCAGATAGAAACTGTTGTTTGTTCATATAATTNGGAGAAGGAACAATTGAGATAAGGGGTTTGACATATAATGGGGGGGGGGGGGGGTTTCAGAAACATCATTCTCCCCATTCTTCATCAGACCTATGCGCAGGAGAAATAAAATAAAATAAAATCAAGTACTCAAGTCTGACTGCGATATTTCCGAAACGTATAAATAGACTACACAGACATCCGCAAATAATTACAATTATTGTGGCCAATAACGATTTTTGTACTTATATATAATTTAATTTTAAAAAAATTAAATAAGTATCTTAAAAATATTTGTTAACAAGTTTAAAAATAAAAATATTTTATTAAAAAATATAAATTTTTTAGATGACCACAATAAAAGAAAAGACACAATGGTGTTAATGGGTCTATTATTTTTTCTCTGCCAACATTGTTACCGAGTATTAAAACAAGATTAAATGTGTAGATGTCGAATATGAGGGGTGTTCACTAGAAGTAAGGATTTCAAGCCTTCCAGACATCGCTTGGATGGTGGTGAGGTGTACATAAAAGGTCACTTTGTTACCCAAATAAAATATATAGTAAAAGTGAGAACTTTAAGATAAATGATGAGTTGATAGTAGGCATTGTTTTTTATATGGTTAATGATCCTATATATATTGGTTACTAGTGTCGGTGGAGATCGTGAGCCAGGGCCAAAGTGATATCTTGATCTAAACAAGTTGCAGACAAGTTCGTTTAGAAGAACCCCAATGCTTCTTAGGTTTCCCTAGACAACACTGATAACTCTGTATTATTTAAGTATTTTTCAGATGCCAAAATAGGTTCAACAAAGGATTATAAGCCTTCAATGGATATTCTTTTGGGGAAAACAAAACGGGTAACCAGACATTCCCATTATCAAATGGGCTCAACTACAATTACCAAAAGAAGAAGGTGGATTAGGGGTTGGCAATTTGGTAATAAAAAATGCTAGTCTCTTATTTAAGTGGTGGTTGAGATTCGCGAATGAGGACTGTCCTCTTTGGAAGAATATTGTGGTTTCCTATAATCATACTGACATTATAAATCATTCAGAGATAACGCTAAAAAGACCATGTGATGGGTCGTGGCAAGGTATCAGTGCTACTTTAGGAAAGAATGGGTGGCTTGAGGTAGTTAGAAATGAAGGAATCCATATGGAAGTAGGGAATGGTGAAAAAAATTTATTTTGGGAAGATTTATGGCTTGGGGTGAAACGTCTTAAAGAAGCGTTCCCAAGATTATATTCTATTTCCTACCTTACTCAATGTAGAATTGTTGATTATGGTTTCTAAGATGGTTTAGAATGGATTTGGAGCTTCCAGTGGAGGAGACTGCAATAGACAGTGAGGACAGGGAAGGGATTATGAAGCAAAACAAGGGCAGAGTGGTAAAAGAGAGTGAGAGCACTCACAAACCAAAATAGAAAGTTCAACAGAATGCAGCAACAACATCCATGGATGGACAAGCGGCAGAAGATCCGCACAAGGGGGAAAAGCAAAGGAGCAAGAGAGAGAGGAAGCACAACTCTAAATTGGAAGGCTTTATCACCAGCAAGGGGCATGAGTATTGTAAGCATTTCCTCCCTTCTGTTATTGCTTTGAACTCATCTCTGTTTCCTATCTCTGTTCTCATCGAGCTCCCTTACCTTCAGGTGAGCAATCCGATTGTAGAAGGCAACGACAGCACAACCACAACAAGCAGTCCTTTATCCCCTTCGGGTAAGCTCGTTGGGGAGGCTGAATTGCAGTGGTGATCAAGAATCGACGTCTCTGTGCTGCACTCGAGTTCAACTCGGTTTCTGAACATAGGAGCTGAGTTTATTACCGTTATAACTGTTCCTTTTGAGCACTGTTGCATTGTGATAGTTTTGATTTGACCGTTACAAACCTGAAGTACTTGTTCTTGGCTTAGATTCCTAAATTCCTACTTAGCTTGTTACAAAGACAATATTCCAATGGGAAAATGATTTATTCAATGATCTTCAAAATGTGCTTCTCAATACTAAGCTTAATGCGAGTATGGTCGACAAATTAATTTGGAAGCATGATAGTAGCGAGGTATTCTCAGTCAAATCCATAACCAACCTAGCAAGTAAGTATTTCTCCCAATCTCATTAGGCCAATGACTTTAATTTTTCGACTAAAATCTGGAAAGGCCTTGGTCCCCCAAGAGTTGAATAGTTGGCTTGGTTTGTTATCATTAGGAGACTGAATACGAAAGATAGACTCCGTTCATGTAATATCATTCAAAATGAGGATCGGGTTTGTGTTTTATGTAATAATGGTGAGGAATCAATTGACCATCTATTCTTTACATGTTCGTTTGCTCATGAGGTATGGTCAGTGTGGAAAGAAAAATGGAATATGGTCTGGGTGTCTCTTGGAAATGCTAAGCAATTTTTTGAAGCTTAGATGAGCGTCAGTATTGATCGGAGTATCAAGAAAGAATGGTCAATAGCCTTTTTTGTCTCCATTTGGGTTATATGGCGCGTAAGGAACAATTGTATCTTTAATAAAAAATCAATTATTTTACGTTGAAGTGGTTAATTCAGCAAGTTTTTGGCTTCAACAGTGGAGGAATTTGTGATCAACGTCTACTAAGTAGAAGTTTAAATAGATGCCATATCTTATTGAGCTGGAAGCCTTGATGGTCGTTTATCTATATCAGCTGAGCTTGATATGGAGGCCATTCAGGTTTTGAGTATGCTTGTCTTCATAAGAGCTCTTTTTCTCTTACCTTAAATTCTCAACGCCCACGAATCTATCTTCCTTTCCATGCAATCAGTGTCATCAATTGTAATTTTCATGAAGAGCTTCAAGGTATTTCTAATGACAGATGCTGGTTGTGTTGTTTGGTTTGATGGGTTTTCATTTATGTTTTGTTTTTTCCTTTCTACCTCTTGGGCCCTTAATAAGCTTGGTTTAGGTACTTTTTTTCCTCTCTTAAAAAACAAGGGTTTGTCCTACTGGGTTTCCTTGGGGAGGTTTTAATGAGGCCCTTTCCTAGCTTGTCGGTGTGTTCAGTGGGTTGGAGGGGTGGGTTGTGTGTTTGTTGTTGCTTATTTGCTTCTCTTTGTACGCTTCTTATCGCCCCTTGTTGTGCTTTGAATTAATCATCGAAAAAACTCTCCCATGAGAGTTATTTTTGGTTGTCCTTTCATATTTCTTTTAGACTAATTCAAGCATTCTTGTGTAAATTGGGTTCTCTTTAGGATTATCAAGAATCGTGCATTTAAGGCATCCATTGTAGGCTTGTTTATGGTTTTTCAGGTCTCGAGATCCCTGGGAGAAGTATGGAGTACTAGGTCACTGAAGTTCCAGTGTTCAGAAGTCTACTCAGAGGTTGGAGACCGAGTGCTACATCTTGCGCTCTGCCGCTAGAATTCTAGTCGAGGTCAGGGCCCAAGCGCCAGAACGACATTGTTTTGAGCTTAGAAGTGGAATCAAAATGTGTATCAACATGTTTTCTAATTTGGCGTTCGAGTGCCAGGATGGTAACTATGCAAGCTCGACGCAAAATATGATGCATAATCAACACGCTTTCTGAATTGGGACTAAGGCTATAAAAGGGGATGAGAAGAACAGAGAAAAATCATCGTCTGGAGTTAGAAATCACTAAGAATAGAGTTGTGGGGGGAGAATTTGAGAGTTACGAAAGGAATTAAGGAGCGTCATCATTTCTTGTTTCGCTATTCTAATGTATTATTCTTCTCCATCCCTTTATCTTTATATATTGTTTTCTAATTCAATGATGAACTAATCCTTTTTATGTTAGGGTTTTGACGTAACTTAAGTTGAATTTCTAATTTTGATTTGAGGTTATTCAGTAATTGTTTGTTTACCGTTTAAGTTAATTCTTATATGCTTAATGTTTTGGTTGCCTGATCATCATCCATATGAACCTTAGTCTTGTATGCAATTTGAGAAAAAGAGTACAAGAGCGCAAATGAAGAATTAACCACAAGCTAGCTATAATTAGAGATAATTTGTGCAGTTTGTGCAATCGTGTTAGAGAAATCATAGAATGCTAATGCTTTAGCCTAGCTTGTTTATACTAAGAGATTAGGTAATAGGTTAGGTTGAAATAAAATCATTAAATATCGAGAGAGGCTAGTGATTAAGAGTGAATTTTTGATTGTTAACAGAGTCCAACAATAACTGAATAATTGAGATCAAAATTAGTAAAATTAGCATAGGAGAATTCAAGTACCCTAACCCCTTTATCATATGAATTTAATCATTTTTCATTGTCTTTATAATTATTAAATTTTTTTGTTGTTATTCGTATCAATTCAACAAGAACATATTCTCTTTCAATACTCATAATTATTGATTAATTTGCACAATTAATTTGTCATTGTAGTATCAACAACCCGAGTGTATTACACTCAATTTTATTACTTATACGACACAATATATTTGCCGTAAAAATTCGTATTAAACATAAATGAAGAGGTGGATACACAAATGACTCGGTCATAACTTGGACCATATGGAAGGTCGGGATCCAACCTTCGGTCTTGCAACCTTAGGGCCATTTTGGCTCGTATAAAGAATATATTACTTTGTGTGTTTTTCTTTTTTATTGTACATCTATAAGAAGATAAACATATAATGTTTTTAAGTTTTTTCATATTTTAAATACATTTAAGATTTTAAAAAAATATTCAGTATAATCTTTTATTTCATTGCGTTAACAAAACTCATACAAGTTTATTGGTTGATTTTTTTTTTTACAAAATTATTGGTTTATTGATTACTCATCCACGCAATAATTCAACTAAATCGGTTTCAATTCTACAAGAAGAAAAAAAAATCATCTCTTTTACCTTGTCTATTTTTAAATATTTTCATTTGATGGACATATCACACTCGTATACTTTTTTTGTAAAGACTACTTGTTAGTAGTTGATTTAAACCGTTTTAGCAAATAAGTTTAAAACATAAGAATGAAGGTGGGGAAATGAGAGATTATGGGTTTGTAACCTTGTTTTGAGACTTGAGGAAGGAAATAGGAATGGAAGGAAGGGAAAATGGGGGTCTATAAGGGTTGGAATGTGAGGGGTGAACAACCTTGTTCTCCAATCCAAGCCCTTGTGTGGGTGTCTTCAGCTGTAAAGCTTGAGAGCAAGAGATTTCTGGTGTTTTTGGATACGCCCTCTAGCACGGGATTCTCTCTTTGGGTTGCTATGCTTGGTGTATGTGTGTGTCTTCTCTCTTGAATCCTCTCCTTTCATTCCTAGGGTGCTATTTGACTTCCTTGGATTTTGCTTTTGACATGTCACTTTCAAGGGTGCCGGACAAGGCCCTCTACTGCATGGATTCTTGTGCCTGCAACTTTTTACTTTGTGTGTTTTTCTTTTTTATTGTACGTCTATAAGAAGATAAACGTATAATGTTTTTAAGTTTTTTCATATTTTTAATACATTTAAGATTTTTAAAAAATATTCAGTAAAATCTTTTATTTCATTGCGTTAACAAACAATTTTATTGGTCATTTTTTTTTACAAAGTTATTGGTTTATTGATTACTCATCCACGCAATAATTCAACTAAATCGGTTTTAATTCTACAAGAAGAAAAAAAATAATCTCTTTTACCTTTTCTATTTTTAAATGTTTTCTTTTGATAGGCATATCACACTCGTATACTTTTTGTAAAGACTACTTGTTAGTAGTTGATTTAAACCGTTTTGGCAAATAAGTTTAAAACATAAGAATGAAGGTGAGGAAATGAGAGATTATGGGTTTGTAAGCTTGTTTTGAGGCTTGAGGAAGGAAATAGGAATGAAAGGAAGGGAAAATGGGGTCTATGAGGGTTAGAATGTAAGAGGTGAACAACCTTGTCCTCCAATCCAAGCCCTTGGGTGGGTGGCTTCAGCTGCAAAGCTTGAGAGCAAGAGATTTCTGGTGTTTTTGGATACATCCTCCAAGATAGGATTCTCTCTTTGGGTTACTATGCTTGGTGTATGTGTGTGTCTTCTCTCTTGAATCCTCTCTTTTTCATTCCTAGGATGCTATTTGACTTCCTTGGGTTTTGCTTTTGACATGTCACTTTCAGGGCTGCAGGATAAGGCCCTCTGCTACGTGGGTCCTTGTGCCTGCAGCTTTAACTAGGATAGGCCACTCTCAACCCTTGCCTTAGTACAGGTTTCTTACATAAACCACTGCGTATAAACAAACCTACTTTTTGTCTCTCTTTCCTAGTTTATTGTGAGGGGTTCCTAAAATGTATAAGGTCATAGACTCTTGCTGCACCTTCAGCAGGTCATCAGAGGCGTCCAGAAGAGCCCCCTGAGACCACAGTCTGAAAGTTGTTGCAAGCTGTCAAATTCAGTTGCTGCGAGGGCGTATCAGTTTGTTTGCTCCCTAAGTTCTAATAGCCAACCAAAAGGCCTTGAAATGGATCTCATGACATATTTGGGATGTGGGACAAGATCCAAAGCCCTCTAATCCATAACCCCTCATAGTTTCCTTTCTTGTCTCTTTGTGGATAGACCTAGGGCGTATTTCATTGGCACCACCCTATGCCAAACCCTTGATAGTCACACTAGAGACAAGTGTCTATGCTTCTAGATTAATCAATCGTTGATGATCATCTTTAATCCATGTGTTACAAAAGGGTCCATATCAATAGTAAATTATAGCAATTGATCAATAACTCAACAAGAGAAACTTTGTGATGAAAAAGTCGTATGCATCCATTATATGATTGGGTCCAATCCTTTTTGTCATTTTTGGATGAAAGCTTTTGCCTGTAAATTGCATTGGTGGATCAAACCAAATGGGCATAGGGTCAAGTCGCTATTTGAGTACTTGTGGAAAGAGAGGGATAGTAACAAGGAATGCGGATCCACTTCACTTGAGAGCCGAGATTTACATCTTCAAAAGTTAAAGTTTCCACGCACCACGACCTTTGAAATTAAATGATTAAAATTACTTCGTCCGTCTCACTTTATTTGTCAATCTGATTTTTTTTTATCAATTCTAAATATTAAAATAATATTATTTTATTTCAATAATATTCTTAATTATATTATAATTATTAAATAACTGTTAACTATATAATACTAGCAAAGAGCATATTATTTTTATTCACTTAGTTTATATTGTATGACTGGTAAGATTATTTATTATTTTTTTAAACTTCTGTATTAACATCAATTTGATAGATAAATTTAATCGATCAATATACAAATATAAGTATTATAATAGCATGAGATACATATTAGAAATAGATCTTATTGTCGAAGATAATTGATATAGTTGGTAAAAAAAAGACTCATATAAAGAATGTGAATTTGATATTGTTATAAATGTAAAAACTATTTTAGTGGATAATCTGTGAATATTTTCACGAGCACTTAAAAAGTATAAAGACATACCTTAATCTTGATGTAATGACCAGTATAAAACACACCTTATCTAATTATATAAACAATAAAAAATAGATTTTTTCATATGAGATTTTTATATGATATTATTATATTTAAATTTTTTATTATTAATTAATAATATAGACTCTAATTTGAGCTCATAAGAAAATACAATTAATAATAAAAATTCATAATCTCTTCCCGCATTTCTTCGGTTACTTTTTTTTCTGCATTTTTATCGATTACTTTGAAGGAAAAAAATCATACAAATAGTTTTACATAAATTAAAAGAATCCATTCCAACATCAACATAAAGTTGATTAAGTGATAAATAAGTTTAATCTCTCTTTTTCAAAAAATCTTAAATTTAAAACTAAAAAAAAATTGTAATGAGAAGAATAATTACAATGTCGTAAACTAAATTAAGTGGTGCAATTAACCACTCCAATACGTGTCACATTATATCATGCATGGGGAGGGGGGTGTTTGATATGCGCTATGAGAAGAGGAGTGAGATGATGAGGGGAAATAGTGGTACCAAAACAGTGCATATGAAGGAAGGAGTTCAAATGATTGTGATGAGGAAGGTGTCGGTGCGTGAAGGGACAGGATGACACTCGAATTTTGTTTGAGGAGAAGGGGGGTGGGGGGGCCCACGTGTGAACAGATTCAGTGAGATGGAAGGGGGTGTTGTAGCACGTGTCCTACAGGCAGGCATGTTGGTCCACGTGAGATGGGGGGGCAGGCAGGTTTACGATCCTCCTTCATTTCCGCACCTCCCACGTGAATTCCACTCGCACCTGTCTCCCTCTCTCACTCTTCTCATTTGCTTGTTTTTGTTAGAGTTAAAATGGATTTCTACCCTAAACTCTAAACTCTAAATCCTAAACCCTAAACCCTAAATCCGTTTTTACGAATCTAAATGATTTATATGTTGATAATTAAATAAGAAATTTGAAATTGTTAGAAAGAAAACGGAGGAGGATTAGTAAGAAGGAAAATTGAGAAGAGATAAAAATGAAGGTTAGAATAAGATAAAAGTGAGCGTTTCTTTCGAATAAATTGTTTAGGGTTTAGGGTTTAGGGTTTCATATTTTTATTTTCGTATTTTTTTAAATTATTGTCCATTTCATAAATTTAAACGACATTAATTATTATTTTTCTTAATATATTTCTATTTAATGAAAGTAGAAGAAAGGAGACAGAGTAATAAATGTAAAAATTAATAAAGATAATTTTGTAAAATATTATGAAATTTTTTTAACTTTGAAACTTTTCATTCATTTTTTTTAATACTCGTGTAAAATAAAAGGTGGATAATTATTCGTAACGAATGTATTAGTTATTTTTAAAAAAATAATTACAAAAGAGTAAAAATGAAAAGAATATTAAACACCAAAATAAGGAATCCCCTTTGTCTTCTTGTATAGATACACTCATTTAATTATAAATTTCATAAACTTTATTATGATTATGTCTAAATATGAAATGGTGTCTACTTAAACATTTCCTCCCATTAACTTATACCTTTGCTCTCCAAGATGCCTCTTGGCGATAAAGCGTGAGTATAAAATATTGTGTTAAATATTTAAATTTTGCTAAAGATATTGGTTAAGGAAGTCAAAAAAATAATTTTTTTTTAATATTCATAATAATATTAAAAATTAACAACTCTCACTTTTTTGTTAAAAAGTATTCTCTTTTTTTTTTCCTTAACAAGTGCCTTAAATATTTTGTTTTTCTAAATATTTTTAACTATATATAGCAATACTTTGAATATATATTTTTTATATAAATATAATTCTAACACTTCACATTTGAGCACATTTATAATAAAATTATTAAGTCTAAAACATAAGTGAGTATTTTGTCAATAAAATTAATAATACCTATTCTTATCGAAGCAAGATGCATGCCCAAACGGGAGATATTAAAATTTCATCCATTTTAATTTTTACCTTATAAAGAGGACCGCTTCTAGCTATACAATATTACTATATTTTATGTACGCGATAAAAAATATATCCAATTTCATAAGTAGGCAATTATTTCTCCTCACTTGCTTACGATAAAGCCAAACGGCTGTTACGCTAGCCAATAGCCATTATATTGAGCTGTATCCTAGTTTGATTGCTGTGTGAGTGTTTTTATTTACGAGACCAAGACCACAACTACTGACCGATCCTCCCTACACTCACACCCGACCTTGTAGCCGTGATCAGCACGCGCGGTCATTCTGCATATTTTTATAAACCACGCGTGAAAGATATAGCTGGTGCTTTAAGTAAGAAAGAAAGAAAAAAAAAAAAAAGCTCATTTTAATCTTAAAGTTTGGTAATTAAAATTTAGAATTTGATTTTTTAATTCTTAAAATTATAAATTATAAGTTAAATTAGTTATTCAATTTATTTTCATTATTGTATTGTCATGTTCTCACTAATTTTTCGCATTAAATGATAACAATAAAGGTTGTGTGATAACACTGAAGGTTAAAAGTATGGTTATGACAACACTTAGAGCTATAAATCTTAATTGCTACGGCAGCTTCACTTACTACTTACAACTCATTTATAGTCTCTATTATTGTTATTGTCCCTATTGATGTTATAAATCAATGAAAATGTGACAATAACAGACTAATTTCACCTACAACTTATAATTTCAGGATTAAAAGGTTATTTTTTGAATTTTAAGGATCAAAGTGACTCGAGCCTATATTTTTAATGACCAAAATGAGCATTACCTAAAAAAATTGTAGAGTTTTTAACGTATGTAATGATATTAAGAACAGTTTGACTTTTTTTAATAAAAAATTATTTTACTTTTTTTTTAATAAATGTGTTTAGAATGTTAAGAACACTTGTTAGTCTTTCTATTTTTATTATATCTGTAGACACATAGTACATAAGAGTCTCATTTCCTCCTTTCACTTTACTCTTTAATATTAATCTTTTTGAGTTAGAACGAAGATATTAAGAAAATGTAATAGATCTAAGTAAATAAAGGTCTGAATTAGGAATTGGCTCAATTAGTGGAGCCAAATTTATTATAAATAGGGGGAAGAGGGGAATTAGAAAGCATGGAACATTGTATTCGCTAATCCTAACTCTCTCTCTTAGGGTATTCTTCTTTCTAGTCATCTCATTTCTCAGGAAGGTTTTCCATCATTATCCATTCCTTTGTAATTCAAACACCACAAATGCAGAAAATACACAAAATTGTTCTATTATTTCCATAATTCAGTCCATTACAAATTCACTTATTACAGAAAATTATTAAATGTCTTTAATTTTATTAAAAAATAAGTTTAATTTACATTTATATATTTTTCTCTCTATTAATTACTTATTTTTTTACTAATTCTCTCTCCTTCATCAAGGATAATGGTTTTTCTAAGAAAATTTAAATAGTAAGTTTGAATTTGACAAAATATTCAATGTCCTTAAAAATACATAAGTTTTGCATTTTTTTATACAAATTTACTATTTGTGTCTTCTTAACAAAATCCTAAGGATAAAATTGATACATTGTTATTAATTTTATATTGCAATACTAAAGAGACTATTATTAATATGGAATAATTTAATTTTTCAAAAAGAGATTAATATTAAAGAACAAAAGAAATAATACCATGTACCCCATCAAATACTCTTATACTATATTCTACTCCCTTGGATCCATTTTATTTATTACTTTAACATTTTAAGTACATTTAAAAAATAATGCATTTAAACATAATTATGCTTAAACATATTAATTTTTTTTTAAGTATTAAAATAGTGAAAATGATAAATAATATAGATAAAATGAAATATTAAGTGAGATATACATTTATTGTGTTTATTTAAAAATGATGTGCTAATTTTGTATCAAAATAATATAACTTCTCATTATTAATAAGAATGGATGGGTTGTTGGGGGAGGGGAAAAAAGGTTGAGAAAACGACGTTGTGGTTGCCTAGGGAATTAAGGCCCCCATTGTAACCGCACGATATGAGTGTCGCATAGGATCAGGGGTAACCGGGACCCAGCGAGGGACAGAAAAAATAAGATGAAAATCTTATCTGCTTGGTTCCAATGAAGACCATTAGCTGCGTTGAATTGGACAACTGGTGATGACTGTAAAATGTAAAACAAGTCAAGGGTGGGGAGTGATGATCATGATGATGACGATGTTAATTTCCCACTAGCGACATTTGACCTCAACCGTTGATGTAGGATGTCGCCTCCCCATCGTGTGGGGTTGTCTTCAGGTGCGGGCTGTCCCAATGTGTTAAATGCTCCTTATGTAGACATATTTTTGTGATTTGCCACTATACGGTGTGGAACCAAAATGGGTTTGTTGGATTGACTAATTAAGGAATTTTGGGGCGGCATCTTTCCCTTCTATTTTTCTCCCAAACAGCTTCAGAATTTTCTCATAGTAAAAAGTTGAAAAAACTTTGTTTTCAATGTTCAAACTGCAATTATTAGTGCCTCACACTTCCCAATGCTTACAATCATAAACGACAGCCGGAGTTTCCGTGTCAATATCAACTGATGACCTTATTTGTGATTTTACAATTGATTACTAGTATGAGATTTTTTTTTTTAACGAGTATGTTAAGTATACTTGATTAAAAAACATAAATAATAAGCTTATATTAAAAGATATAAAACTGATATATTTTTAAAAACATTGAATGTTTTATAATATTTATTATTTTAACTCCATTTACTAATGTCTTTAAAATATTGATTAGCAAAATTATTAAAAAAATATTTATGAGATTTAACAAATTAATTTATTCATTTTTATAAATAATAGTTGATATTTTTATTGTTTGTTGCACTGTTATTAAGATTTCATTGCTAATGAAATTGACTCATATAACTTATAGCACTGTGATTATCATTCTTAGGTATCGACACGTGTTTTTTTTTTTTTCCTTTTAAGCCTTGAACTCGAAACATTTTAAGAAAGAGAAGAGATTAATTATCACTCTACCAACATTATCACTTAGGTTAAAGTTTTAGATTTTCTTTTGATTAATCTTAGAGTTATCTTGCTTTTTTTAAAACCATAAATGAACTAAATTTTCTTTTTGTCTTTTTGCAGCTAACTTATTTTCTTAAAAAAAAACATGTATTTTGTTTCTCAGTACATTAATATTAATGAAATTTAAACTTTTGATCTCCTAAAAGTTATCTAAGTCTTTTTTTATTGGGCCATTTTTTTTTAAAAGACTAACGTCATTTTAGCTTAATTTTTGTTCCCTCCAATCTATAATAAGTGTCATTTTTTAAATTTATTTTTAATTTATTGTATCTAAATAAATTGAGTTAAAAATGAACTTAAAAAAATGTGACATCAAATAAAAATAAAACAAAAAAAACAGTACACTTATTTTATTATAAAGAGTTTAATTTTAATATATTAGTAGTATAAAAAAATTTACACAATTATCCAATCAATTTCTTTTATTTATACATGACAATTTAAGTAGTGATTGTATTAATTAACTATATTAACTAACGTGTTAATATATGATTGAATGACGATATAAAATTTGTTTACATGGTCAATTGTATTCAAATTAAATTGTTAGTATTAAAGAGTATATGTTTTTCAAAAGAACTAAAGTTAATCTAATATTAATAATTTAAATTTATAAAAATAAATTATGAAATTAATATTTTTTAATTTTTTGATACGTAACAGAATAATTTGTGCCGTTACTCTCGGTCATTAGTCTCGACTCTCCAGCACCACCGCCTTCTCTTGAGTGAAGAAAGGTGTGAATTGGGGTAAAGTGAGAGAGGCGTTATCCGTTTACCAAATGGTGAAATGCAAGAGGTGGGTTTTAACGGGGTGAGAGAGAGAAAAATGAGTAAAACGAGAGAGAAAGAGAAAAAGCATGAGTTGTATAATTATTTTTTTTGGGGGTGGGGGGACACAAACACCCCCATGATTCACATAATTGCTTCCCCCTGACATCAAACTCATCATTGAACTCATCACTCCTCCCCTTCTATATAACACGCCCTCTCCACTCCATAACCCCATAACCCTCTCTCTCTCTGTCTCTCTCTCTCACACACACACTCACTTTCTCCAATACCTTGTGCTCACTCCACAGGGGTCCTTCAAATTAAAGGTTTTCTGTCCTAATTTGCGAATCAAGGGCTTAGAGATGACGGTTGAAAAGGAAGATTTGGGATTGAGTCTTAGCTTGAGCTTCCCTCAAAATCCCCCAAACCCTCAACAGCTCAATCTCGTCTCGTCTTCTCCAGCTGCTGCTGC
>QANU01015964.1:627165-688876 GCA_003254905.1 Nissolia schottii
CCTAGGATTCTCTACCTGCATGCTTGTGTCTTATTCAGATCTGGTCTACTTTTTTTTTAATCTTCCTTTTTTTTTTTTTTCAACTTTAATCTGCGTGGCTTATGCTCCGAAAAAACAAGCGCACGCACCTTAGTGGAAAATTATTTCAACCTTTTTTCCTCTTTTGTTTCATGCTTTTTTTTTATAAAAAAAAATTGAACAATTTCACAACCTTTTTGACTCTGCTTTTTATTTATTCCCATTTTTCTAGCTTCCTAAAATCAATCCATATTTTACTTAATGTTACTATGATTTGGTTTAACGAATCAAAAATTAATGATCTCAACATGTTTCATACCGAGAATCCTATTCAAGCAGATTCATAACAACAAAAAAATAAAAATGAATTGCTATATAAATGAAATGTTTAACATGCAGATCGAGACTCGGAAACATGCAGAGGCGAGAACCGATCGTTCCTCCGGGGGATCGACGTGAACCGGCCGCCTTCCGGCGTGGATTGCGAGGAGGAGGCCGGCGTGTCATCCCCGAACAGCACGGTGTCGAGCGTGAGCGGCAAGCGGAGCGAGAGGGACGGCAACGGCGAAGATAACGACATGGACAGAGCGTGCTCCAGAGGGATCAGCGACGAGGAAGACGGAGATACCTCCCGGAAGAAGCTCCGGCTGTCCAAGGACCAGTCGGCGATCCTAGAGGAGAGCTTCAAAGAACACAACACCCTCAACCCCGTAAGTAACCGCTGCCAACGCCACCATCACAGTTATTAGTTCCTTTGCTTCTCAATCATTTCTCATATTCGCTGACTCTTTCGGTTTCTTTGGCTTTTGCAGAAGCAAAAGTTGGCTCTTGCTAAGCAGTTGGGCCTTCGGGCGAGACAGGTGGAGGTCTGGTTCCAGAATAGGAGGGCAAGGTTGGTATTTCACACAGATCAATTTTTTACCTTTTCTTTTTTACATAATTTTCTAGAAATAAATTAGTCTCTTACTAGTTCGTAAAAGGTCCATATTAAACTATGGTAACCAAGTTCATTTTCTTCTTCAGATTATTTTTTGTCTTTTAAATATGAGTTATGCGAAGTCATGGAGAATTTACGGTTTGTGGGACTGGTTTCTTTTTTTTTGATCAGGACAAAGCTGAAGCAAACAGAGGTGGACTGCGAGTTCCTGAAGAGGTGCTGCGAGAATCTGACGGAGGAAAACAGGAGGCTGCAAAAAGAAGTTCAGGAGCTTAGAGCACTGAAACTTTCCCCGCAGTTCTACATGCAGATGACCCCACCAACGACGCTTACCATGTGCCCTTCTTGCGAGCGTGTCGCTGTTCCCCCATCCGTCGTCGACCCTGCCACGCGTCACCATCACATGGCCACACCTCACCCCCGGCCCATCCCCATGGCCCCGTGGGCCGCGACTGCCGCGACTCCCATCCTGCAGACGCCCTTCGATGCCGTCCGCCCTAGATCGTGACGTGTACGGCTCAGATTTGTTGGGGAAAGAAAAAACTGTTGTAATAGTGTACCCATGAATTCTGTGTTCAAAGTGTGGTCTAAGATATGGTGGTTAGAAAATTTGATTTGGTGGGTCTCCAATGTTTTGTATTAATTTGACCCACCATCTTCTCTTCTTTTGTTGGTTAGGGGGCATGACCTATTATTCTAGTTAGGATGTTTTTGTTTCTATCTAGGACCCTACTTACTTTTTCCCCCCTCCCAGTTCTCATGATTAAACTGAGACTTTGTGTAAAGTGCAATGGTCTAATTAATTAATAAATTAATTAATTATTATATAGTCTCGTGTTAGGCAGATTTTGTTCCATATTCTACAAGTCAAATTTGAATTTGGTTGATTGCTTAAGGAATGCACGTTTTATTGTCTATAATAAGGTGTTCAATAGTTCCTTGTTTGATTTTGAATATGCGGGGATCCGAAGTGACTAATTGCGGGTTTAGGGTGCTAATTTGTCGAAAGAAAAAGAAAACAAATCATTTTAAATGTAGGGTGTCATAAAAGGGCAAACATCAGCTCAAGAATTTTAGGGCATTGTTGTTGACCTTGAAAGATCATGCTTTCTAATTATAAAAGGGGAAAGAGCCTTATTTCCAAGGGTTACGTGAATGTATTGACCTTTTCCTGAGATTTACGTTTATTTTTTTTTCGATTGAATAGCGCTCCCTTCCCATTGGGCTATTTGCTGGTTAAATTGGTTAATGCAAATCAAGTGTTATGAGGCAATTAATCGTATTTGAAACCTTTCTTCTTTATAGACCTTACCTCTGTCTCCTTGGGATCAATCCCTAATGGTATGTATGGAGAATGTTTCATAACTAGTACTAAAACTCTTATCGATAATAGACATTTTGAGACCAAAAAAAAAACACTTATTTTCTTTTTAAAATATTTCTTCTGTTATTCCCCTCTCCTTTTTTTGGGGTTTCTTCTTCTTATAAATTCGGTAAAAAACACACGGACGTTTGTTAGTCTCGTATCACTAAACATTGTTTTGCTCTAGAATCGATTTAAAAGCAATTGTACTAAAATCTGAGCCAAATAAATACTTACAAATTGGCTACATCTTTTCAAACATTGCCTCTCATATCACGAAGAACATTATTCAAAATGTTGAGTTTTGAATTACGTAGACTATGAATTCAAGGTAGACAGCGTTCTTGTTTCGTGCAGGAGTGGATTTAGAAACACATTCAAGAAAGTATGGCAATGTCCAGACTCAAGTCATGATTTCGTGCTTCCCAGATTGGTCAACATAAAACACTTTCAAACCTTTCCACCTGACTGCTTGAAAATTTTGGTTTCATCATTTGGCGAATGAACCATGCGGTTTTGAACCGAAAATCAATCTTTGAAGGAGCAATCTCTTTTAAACAAGTCTTTGAAGTTTGATTGAATTGAGAGATGCTAGTTGATTACCTCATACTCTGACTGTGCTACATGACTTTAGTTCTCAAAACAATTATTTTGTTTTTGATCTCGATTGAAGCACTAGTATCTAAACCTTATTATTACCAATAATTCAATTAACTCGGTCTAACCGAACCAAAGATCACCTTATAGGATATAAGAATCTTCAACACCACTAGTTAAATGATTGCTGCCCATGATCAACTCTACTTTAGCAACCATTATTTTGTTTGTATTTAGGGGACACGTGCTACTTATATCTGCTTCTTTTTTATTGGGTTGATTGGGTCCATTAATAAATTACTTTCGTCAAAAGTTTTTTTTGTTTTAAATATGTTTTTTGACTAATTCTTCTTCTAATATATATTTTTATAAAGTGTATTTTCCTGAACCATCTAATCCTGATATAGAAAAAAGAATTAATATCCTATTTGATCCATGACTTTATCGTACTTAGTTCTTTAACTTAAAAAAGTGACATGTTAGCCTTTAAACTTTGCAAATGTTGAATTCATTGTCCTAAGTAGTTCCTCCCTCAACAATCTAATTATTTTTTCTTAGGACATAGAGTAGGGACTAATGAGTCCAACATTTGCATAGTTTAAAGACTAACCTATCACTTTTTAAAAGTGAGAGACCAACTAGAGGAGGGCGAAATAAGTATTAACCCTAGGAAGAAAAGTCCTTTCGCTAAGCTCATTATTAGCTCAAGTTCTTATTACTCGAGCTCCGTTCAATCGTTGTAATATAAAGTCAATTATTTTACTCGTGATTTTTTATTTATTTCTTATTCACCATATTAATCATGAATTGAGACCTTATACCTTCTTTTTTCACTTTTTGGTCAATCCTTGTAGTTGAAGGCTCAATTATTTGGATTTTGGAGAACAAACACCGTTGTAAACGGCTGAAAAGAAGGAATAAAAGCGACACCACCATGTGTTGATGCACATATTAGTTAGTAGTGGTCTCAATCACCCTACACAATAATATAGGGCCCCATATTTTTTTTGGGCCCATGTTTTATTTGCAAATTATCTCATGTCCTGTACTTGTGCATCCAAATTAGTCCAATAGCAATAGTCCTAAGATGGCCCATCAAAAGAACAAGTCTATGATATTTTTGGTGGCACATGGAAGGCGACAAGAGGAAATGGATCCTCTAACATTTGTCATGTGAGATCTTCATACGAGATAAACTAGGAGTGTTTGCATTGTGATTTGGATCATTTTAAGTGAAAATTTTATTTAATCAAAAAGTATAATTTATTGTAATTTGGATTGGATTGGTTTAAGTTCAAAAAAAAATGATCCAATCCAATCCAAAATTTAGTGGTTTGGATTGTATTAGCTTTAATTGCCTGCTAATAAAAGAAAATTTTAAGTTTAAAATGCTATAAAGTATAAATAACTTAAGCTAATAAAATCAAAATATAACAATAAAAAGTAAATAACTCATTATTATAGGCATAAAATGATATTTCAAATAAGAATGACAATACAAATTATGTGATAGATTAAAATTATTATAAGTAAAAATATAAATTTAACACATAAATTATATTATTTAATATTTTCGGATTGGATTGGATCAATTTTAAAAATTAAATCCAAAATCCAAACCAATCCAAGAGATTTTTAAAAAACAAGATCAAATCAAATTTAAACTTTTATGGTTTTGATCGGTTTTCAATTTTTTTTTATTGGTTTAGCCATTTTGATTGGATTTTAAAACAACTAAGATGATCTATTCGCGGATAATGCCTATATCACTCTGCTTGTCAACAAAACTCATGTTCAGTATGGCTCAATTTAGAATTGGAATTATGTGACACGAAGGCCAATCAAATGTGCCATGTGGTTGTTGGTTTCATCAGGTCATTTATTGCAAATTTGAGGGAAACATTCCCCTCATAATTCATTGGATGAAATGGTCAAAAATGTTTGGCCTATAAATGGTATCCGAATAAAGGGTTATGTTATGAACATACCAACAATGAAATCTTTAGGCATCGGTTTTTACTCGCGTCGAATAAACAGAAGGATTGTCACATTTTACAGTGTTATGTCAAATCCAGGAAACCAATCTCAAGATGCATAAATGTAATTTGATGCAAATAACTCTTGCGATAAGACCAAACACATCTTTCCATAATGTACAAGATATTGTTCCACATTAATCATGTATAACATCATAATTTCCTTTTCTTTTTCTAATAGACATTCCTCTTCATATATGCTAATCAATTAACAAATGGTAGCCTTGAATGATGCAGGCAACAAATAATGACAATATCCCCTGACTAATAATGCTGTAGCTGACACAAGCTTGCTCCATTGTGTTTCCATTTAATAACTCTGACTAACCGTTTGCCTTCTCCAGAAGCCAGCCTTGTGGGCGCGGGCGCTACCTTCTGTTGATGGCTGATGGTCCTTCAAGTACGGCACTACATATTTCTTCATATCCTTCTCGGAGATTCCCAGGTGTTTTCCCGGAACGCTAATGAAGTGGACTCTGCCGGCCTCATCCAGGGTTTTTAGACCAATCCAGTCTTCGATGTAAAGCTTCGTCTGAAAAAGCGGATGGTGTAAGGGGGGGAAAAAAAAGGCAATAGGTCTAAATAACATGAAATTTTGCACTACAGTTGACATTAAATGATTTGCATAACTATTCATAGTATAGTAATTCAAATCTGTAGCTGCATGTGTAATTCATTTTATCACTACAGCTTAATTGTCCTGTATGCAAGGCTTTTTCACGGCAACAGCTCCACTGATATAATTTACAAGATGGAATGCCGATGCCACAGTAAGGAAACTTGTATGACAAGCAAACATCTAGAACACTAGAATTATGAGTAATACCTTTTGGGGTGGTAAAACTGGCTCAAAGGCGCCATCTGGGTAATACCCGAACCAGGAAGTTTCCTTTGGTATTAACACACTGTCGTGCTCAAACTGTTAATGTATATAGCAAAGATGGCAAATAAATAAGTTTCGTGAAGTCAGCTCACAATATTCATAAAATAAATATCAAAGAAAAGTAGCTCTAGAGGACTCACCATGATAAGTACCAAGTTCTGCAAGCTGCTAAATCTTTCCTTGTACGTAGAATTTCTCCGATCCGGTATCTCATTGTTAAGCACTGGGAGAAACCTACATTTCTCCAAATAAGCAGGTATGGCCTGAGAACAAAATTGATTTTAATGTCAAGGTTTGGACAAACAAGAATGGATACAGATTAACATTTAGTTGTTGAATCCGTCACAGGAAATGGGAACAGAGATAGGAAATTAGAAACCAAACAGAACAACTAAAAAAGAAGTGACTTTTACGCTTTTCAAATTACACTAGTGACAGAAATAAGTCATCAGTCATTACTCATTTTTGTTTGAATTATTGAACAAAGAGTAATACTCACGTTTGGTAATTTGAGATATCCACTAGGAGCTAAGTGTTCCTGCAAATTTTCAAATTGAGGTAAGTCAGGTACAGTAATATGTGAAGAGATCAGTCAAGAGAAAATAAATATAAGTTAAGGGTACAGATGAATACTTGAACATAGTTACTGTACACCTCTCCCTTGATAAGATTGTCCGCAATGACACACAAGATGCCTGACTGTAGAAATGAAAATACCATTTTAACATCAGAACTAGACAATAAAATTCTAATATGCATTCCAATCATTGTTCTTTTGTGCACACTAGCTGCATAACCAACAATTTTCAGTGCTGTCTTTCATGGAATAAAAAATTTGAAAGAAAGAAAAGATACTTGATTTTCGGTACCCTCTCATATCTAAGATATGAAATGAAACACAAAAATATAAGCTCTCGTCAGATAGAAAAAAGATATTAGATTTTTGCTTCCACTTTCTCCTAGTTCCTGTTATCACAAGGGATGGTAGCTAACTCTCTTTTACATTTCCCATCTTTACTATCCAATCAAGGTAAACAAAAAGCAATATACCAAGCATGTCATCAATCCAAAATGTTGAAGAAATTTCCTAAATACGAAGAAGCAAATGATATACCGCTGGACCTTCTTATATGAAATAATTGAAGTGGAGATTGATTCAAATAAAGTATGGCAAGGAGCCAGTTCCAAATCAATTGCTAATAAAGCATGCAGTATTTCCAAAATCAATACCACAAGACACAAGAATTGTCAAGGCATCATATTGGAAAACAACAATGATACTCACCCCACATAGAGGAACCGAAGCAGTACCAGCATGAGGGCCCGCTAAGGAGATAAAGTTTTTAACCTGTTCCAATAACAATAAGGAAGAAATCTCATGAATAAGTTGACAATGATAAGGATAACGTCAAATTTATTATCCATTACCTCTTTTAGCTTTGATAGCTACTTAGTATACTCAAGCTTTCTTGCATTTTTTGAAAAGGAAAATCAATAGATCTTCATTGAAAAGTTTATCTAATAAAACTTTCCAATCATTTCAGTTAATTGACTCTCAGTTATGGAGAAAACTTTAAGCTTCTACTTCACGGAAGCCATTTTAAGTATAATTCTGTTATTTAATATTTATTTGTTCTAGTAACAAGGGAATTAGAAACATGGATAAAGCAATAGGGTAAACTTACAGGAGGTCCTCCCTCACAAAATTCCACAACACCTCGACCAATCAAATTTCCCTACAGAACAAGAGAAATTCAAGAATGAAACACAGAAAACCAATAGTTATGGAAGAAGCAAAGGTGAGATGAGTTTTGAAATTAAGTAGCTGCTTAATATTCCTTGCAATGAATAAACTGAAGAAAGGAAAAGAAATATCTGAGATAGGTCAAATTCTTTCCATGAGCACTAATCAGGATCCATTGGCATTCCAATGATTAAACATAAAGAGAATTTATCTGAACACATAAACAAAGGGGGAAAAATACAGAAAATCTCAATTCTTGTTTCTTACTTGTGAGAGCCCAACAATGTTATATCCTTCCTTCAATTCTTTCATTTTCTTCACCTGCACACGGCGGGTAAGGGGGCATTCATAAGGCAAGATCAAAACTCAAAATCATAGCGAGAAATGTCACCACAATACTGCAGGAATCTTAAATCACCTTTTCACAAACAATCTCAGCCTGCAAACAAGTAAAACACAAATCAAATGTTAAATAGTCAATACTCAATACTAGCAATACTTTCAAACAAAAAATCCTCTCCATTCTCTGAACCATTATTACCTGCTCTCGTAGAGGCACAAACCATGAATCCCAATATCCATTTCCTACCTCACTGGCAAAAATGGAAACTTTATTAACCATGAAAACCAAATTACAACATCTACTACATCATTCTAGGTTCAAAACAAAGTTTGGGGGGGGGGGGGAATAATACAAGAAACAATTGCAGCATAAGAAAAAGATAAAATTACTTTATATATGGTCAAGAAAATTAATTTACAAAATAAAAGTTGCAGAAACATACACACAGTATCCTTTAACACCAGAGAAGCTGATCAATTGATCGGTGAAATTTTTCACTCCACGGTTGGAGCACTGATCCCCAATTCCTGCCAAAAGGAAAAAAAAAAAAGGTTTTTCTTAGTCAAAATACAACAGGTACATAGAAACTGCTGATTGCAACTGCAACCTACTAATAGCACTCAGAATTGATTCGGGCAGCTCTAAAAGTGAATTTCTTTTAAACTTCTGATGAGTCTCAGAACCGATTCTGAGTGTTTCCACGGAAAAAAAATCAAACATGTGCTAAGTACAAGTAAATATCTAAAGGGGAAAATTTGAGAGGAGAGAATGAAAGTTACCGTGGAGGACGATGAAGGGAATTGATTGTGAGACGGAGAAGGTTGAGAAGGTGAAGAAGATGAAGAATGGAAGGGACAGTGAAGGAGGAAGTGCCATCTTCTGTTTCTCAAAGGGTTGACAAACAGAAACAGAAGGTGGAATACTAATTACTCAATGATGGCCCCGCCAACCACTGCTCAAACTTATAATTGTTGGGTTCCCATTGTTGCCAAGCGACTTACATCTGGATTGTGTAACATTCTCGTGCTAACGAAAATTTATTCATCTCTCTAAGCGATTTGGGGAAGGTATACTTTTAGTCATGTGATTTATCAACTATCATATGCATTTAAACTGTTAAAAGTAAAATAAATTATGCCAGGAAATCGACCAACTTTTTCTGGTAACACAAAACCTAAGAAACTTTCGTACATTACACGGCCATACAATAATTTTAAAGTTTTATAAGACACAAACATTGCACATATATATATATATAAAATTAAATATTTATAATAATATTTTATATTTTTATTGATATTAAGTTATCATTTTTTAATACTTTTTTAACTCTTTTTAAAATATATATAACATTTAAAATATTTTTATATATTAATACTTGTTAATTTTTTAAAGATTTATATTATTATAAATTATTTAATATCTAAAATATTTTTTACTTAGGTATGACATGAACACAGTTCAAAAAACTTTTAAATAAAACTCAGACAAATTTATACATAGTTAATCATGAATTTTTTTTATTTAGACACGTTTAAATACATGTGACACGTGTCAAACGAGTGTGTTTATGTGTCAATGTTCACAATGTATTAGGCATAAAAACACAACTGTCTCACGAAATAGCATAAAACAAATGTGATTTTCACTTGTTGTTAAGCTTTCCATAATTAACGAAAATAGTTATGCTTTAAAAATAAAAGAAATGTTGACGCTTTACAAATTCACGCTTATACATAATTATGAAAATAACGTACGTAAACAATTCTAATGTTTGATGTACGTTTTTTTTAAATACATCACATAAGTTTTTTAAAAAAATATTTTATATATTTAATTTAATTTAAAGTATACTAATCACTTAGTACATATTATATTTAAGAAAGAAAAATAGAAAAAAATATATATTACTAAGATATAAGAAGTAGTGAAAAGAGAGTAATAATTATGTGAGAGAAAAAGTTAGAATAGTAATTAGTGTGTGTAATGAAATGTACAAAATCATCTATAATAACAAAATTGAAAGAAGAATCGTGAGGACTTTATTGTTTAAAATAAAATGTGAACATTGTTAACTTTCACATGAAGGTGTGGATGTTAGCATTCCTCTCTATATATTATTTCAAGAACTAAAGTTAAATATTAGAAATTTAAATTACATTTTAGAATATTAAAACAAGCGCAAGGTAAATCTTGAAATAAATTCTAGCAAACCAACACATTTAACAAGATATTTAAAGAATAACTTTTAAAAAGTTTAAAGAATCTCTAACTAATTCAGTTAGAATCTCACATTGTTATATCTAATCAGAATCTCACATTGTTATATCTAATCAACTTACGAAAAAAAATCACAACATTACTAAACCTAACTGTAAAAAGTAACAAAGAAGCACTACGCTTCATTTGCTTCCTGAACTCGCAAACTATACTGATTGAAACTCAAACCACTCTTGCGTGTACATAAGCTTTGTTTTGTTTTTGGGTCATTGATTCTAATTGGCTTAATGCATAAAACTAGCCCAACATTAATAGGGCAAATCTATGTAGACCCATAAATACAAGCCCACATGTTAGGCACTACAACCAAACTAATCTCTACGACGCAATGTTGCTTCTCTAACGGGGGTAATATCCCCATATGCAACCCAACCCATGTTCGAAATCGGATACTTAGTGAATTGACCACAGAAATAACTTTACCAAAAATAAAATAAAATTATGAGAGACGATTTTTAGTAAAATAATTTATAAAAAATAAAATGTAAAATTCAAAATTTATAAAAAAAACTAAAAACATATTTAATTTCTAAAAAAATTAGGAATTTTGTCTCATTGTATTTTTTATGATAAATTTTTAACGAGACTTGATTAGTACTATTGAGTTGTGTTAAGTGTGTAATTTCAGTGGCCTGATTGATGTACTTAGAGAATTTTCTTATCGTATTTTTCCTTGATTAATGAAACTAAACCATTAAAAAAAACTTAACATGGCTTTAAAAAGTTAAAAACAAAAAGAAGAGGATGATATATCACACTAAATCACTCTACATCTCCAAATGCAGCTTGATTTATCAATATAAAATTACGTGAATCATATCTATTTATCATATAAAACTTTATGAACCATTACATAACTTTTAAGAGGTCTATCTGTGGTTCGAAGTTTAAGAGACATAAGAGAAAATGAGTATAGACACTTCTGTTTAAATATTGTAAAACATTTAAACTTTGTCATATGAAATTGAAACCATAATTCCCTGCATTAATATAGATTATCCCTACCAAAATCTTCTATGGTGATAAGTGGCCTACCTCTTTAAATAAGCATGAGGTAAAAACTTCACAATCCAGTTACAAGGGTTTTGCTTAACCCTTAAGATATTGGCTGAAGATTTAAGAAATGAAAATTTATTATTATTTACCAATCCTTTAAGTGCATTAAAAAAAACTTTTTTACTTTGAACCCTGAATCTGGATATAGCAAAACCAAAAAAAAAAGAAGATGGGAACTGTAATTACAGAACAGTTAGTCCCCCCACTGTAACACTCTTATACAGAGAATTGGGAAAAACACCAAATTTGGTAGATTTTCTGTTGTGAAGGCTTTTTACAGTGAGCAATAAGAGTTTTTGCTTTACCTTACATTACATATCACTAACATAAGCATATATTCCTAACAACTTTTTCTTTTACGAAAAGTGCAAAAACAAATTAGCTATCACAAAACTCTAGAATTCCTTTAGCTGTGTACTTTAGACATATGGCAAGCTCTGCTGCAATAACCGCCCTTCTTTCTCACTGCAAATCCTCCCGTAGGACCTATGACCCTTTATGGCGCTTATAATTGCAATTGCTACCAACAAAAAGCAGATAGTGAACCCTATAACTGCACATTACATTGAAAACATAATTAATTCAGTTGAAAATAATTACTGAAGCACCCACAAAATAAATAAAATATTCACAGAAAGACAAATTACAAATGTCACTCAGAAACCTACCCCAGTGTGATGTTGAATGGGTCCAATCCAAATCTTTATTAAAAGGATTCTCTAATCTTGTTATATGTTTTTATTATGGATCGAACAATTTTATGAGTTATTTTTTATTTAAAATTGTCTAAATTAAAAAATATTAATTATTATATTTTTAATTATATTATTATTTATTATAAATTTTTTATTATTATATTAATTACATTATAATTTTTATAATATTTATTAAAGAGTAATTTAATTTAAATATTTAATATTTTATTTAGATATGTATAAATTAATTAATTTTTTAATATTTATGCATGTGCCACGGCCCACGAGTGACATGCAGTAATATTGAAGAGATGGAGTATTTCATACATGTAGTAACAAATTTTGTATAGTCAAAATCATTTATTATTTTCTTAGTTAATGTATTAACTAATTAATTAGACATTTATTCTGAAACGGTGCATGTTTAGAAAATTAAAAAAAAAAAATGCAAGAGAAAGAAATTAATAGTACCTGTGTAGCTTGCAGTGTGGGAATCTTGGCTTTCTTGAGATTGAGGCAAGTCCCAAGTCAATTCAAGACCAAGACTATTCCCCGACAGATAGGGGCTATACTCGAAAGGAATCGCGACGGTTCTGAATCCCTCGCACGAAGAACCGGCCGGCACGTGCAGTGCCGCCGGGTCAACCGTGTACACGTGCGAACTGGAGCCGCTCAAGCACGGGATCTCCGTGAACGGAGTGGGAAGGGCGCTGGAGCAGTTGAGGTAAGTGTAGTCCTTGAGAGCGTGGTAGTAGCGGAACGGCGTTAGGGAGAGGTCGAGGTTGAGGAAGACGCCGTGAACGCAATTCTTAGGGTCAAGAAGGTAAATCTTCTTGGCGTCGTAGGAAATGGACTTCACGACTAAAACGCCGTCGTAAGAGGGAAAGAGGATGTAGGTGGTGGTGGCGTTGGTGTTGCGGAGAAGCTCGAAAGCGGGATGGGCCTGGTGATTGGGCTTGGGGCCTTTCAGGTGGAAGGGGTAGCGGATGTCGAGAGGGGAAAGGGTTGATGTTTCATGGGGAGATGGACACGTGGCGTATGCGATGGTGAAGAGGCAGAGGAGGAAGATGATGGATGATGATGAAGAAGAAGAAGAAGCCATGATTTGAGTTGGGAGAAGATGGAGACAAAGGGAACTCTTTCTCAAAGTTGACAATTGGATATAGACGATAAGTATGCTTCAGCCGCCTGGTAGCCACTTCCTTTAATTTTCATCAAGAGATTAAATACATTTTATTATTGGTTTTCTTCAAAATTTTAAAAAAACTATATTTTTATATAACACCTTTTGTGAACAATAAAAACACAAAAATAAAATACAGATCTAATTTTTAATTTATTGTCATTTAATTACAATATTCTAATATAATAGTATATAATTAGATGGAAAAGAAAAATCTCTTAAAATAACTAGAGAAAAATATATTCTTGTATGCTTCAGCGAGCTGGGTTTTTGGTGGGGGGGGGGGGGGNAATGTTGACCCAGTCGCCTTCCTTTGGCTCATTTGCTTGACTTGGAGTAGTCTGAGTGCTTATTAATTAAAAACGGCTACCATACTGACCTAATCAACTAATGACTATGACATCTAAGTCATTATTATTATTTTTTTAAGTATAGAAAAGAAAGATATTTATATTAGAAATCCATCTTTCTGAAAATAACAATATTAATGACGTCGCTTATATACATATGATGATTATGTTCCGTTTATTTCTTTAGGAAAGTTGCTGGTACAAAAGCAACATAGAGAGCATCATCCACTTTGCGTGACACACTCAACTGAGCATACACTCGACCGAGTCACAGTTGATACTTTCTTTTTCTCTCTTTGGTAATGACTACTACTTTTAACATTGCCACCGCTAAGCAGTGGGTACAAGAGGTGGACATATAAAGTTAGATTGGCAAAGTAACCACTCCGGACTGCAAAACTCACAGATTAAGAAAACACTTTTGTATGTACTAATGCCAATATCATCTACAGGACTTCATTCCATTTTGACACATACAGGACATATACAACAGACTTTTGTCTTTGGTCTACACGCATGCCTTTTGAGTCTAAAATATGTCACTTGAGAAATTCGTTACGCTATAAAAACTAAGATCATACACAGTTGTACAAGCCACAAGAGAGCAACATAACAATAATAATCAGAAGACGAACAAGTAACAATCATCGAAGCTCCCTTGCCAGCCTAACTGGCTTCTCCTTTAGAAAGGCGACATCACCATTTGGTGCAGTTAGCAGATGGTGATTGGGCTCCTCCTCTTCACTCTCGGCTGACGCGGAAAGGCCATCGGATTTTGATGCATCATCATCTGCAATGGCAGACATTTACCAGATATTTTATAAAACATTACCACAAACCTAACAGAATATCTGTCATATACCTTGCAATAATTCACAAGCCAAAATTGCAAAAATTAACCAAAGCTCTTAAAATGCCCAACATGCATCCATGTCATGTATACTGACATGATTTCCGAAGTATCTCACTTTCTCAAGGGAAGAAATAAAGTTAGAAAGCACAGTCCAACTCTGTTTTCTTCTGGTTTCATGGTGGATACTGTGTAGATAGAAGTATCAAAAAGTATTAAAAAGCACTTACATATAGAAACCAGCGGATTGATCATATTTTATGTGCCCATCTATAATAGAAAATTTTCTTTCTTGGATAACCATTAACCAATAAAATGAATATGAAATAAAACATAAAGGATTGTGAACCAATTGGCCACTAAAATGTCTGTCTTACCAGAGTATGCAAACCGTTCGGGGAGATGTCTAACTGCAGCAACCTGAAGCCTTTCTGGCAGAAGACAATTGCAGAAAGAACCTGAAAGGTCACAGGACACTTGATCAGAAGGCAACAAAAAAAGTATGTGCAATCAACAGATTCATTAATTGAAATCAAACTGTAAGCATGTTGCATCCCAGTCCCACAGTAATCTGAAAATTGTTTGCTGCAGGCAGCGTCTTATTTAAAACAAATTCTAGAGGTAGAAATTAAATCAAGATAGTAATGTATATTACCTATACATGCTCAAAATTCAAATTACAATTTATATACAACAAAATGAGCAAGAAGAGAGATTCTCACCTACATGAGCCATCCGATTTACCCATGCAGGGATAGGCTTTCCAGTTAGCTGTAGAGAAACTTCATCTGTAAAATGGTTGCAATTCTTGGCAATAAGATGGTAAGTGTCTCCATGATATTTTGCAGAGAGGCGCTCAATGAAAGAACGAAATTCTGGCTTAGACATATCGGTGCTGCCCAACAACACTGATCGTCTAAAGATGAAGCCAGGGCAACTTCTTGGTTCAACCTCAAACACACCACTTGATGGGTACTCATGTGCTCCAAAGCCATATTCCATACCATGCACTGTTCATTAAAACAGTTAGTTAGTAAACACAGGTAATGAAGCAGCAAAAGTAGATACAAGCTCTGTCAATAATTTGTTCAAAGGAGATAATTTTATTCCTTTACAGCCTCTTTCTTTTGCATTGGTTCCTTGTCCATCGGATGTGTTAACTTTGTAAAATGTCATATGTACTAAGGTCGTATAAGATATCTAATAAAGTGAAATATCCCAGTTGTTACTGAAACATATAATTTAAAATATTCCTCAGAGCTTGCTGCATTCTTTATGTATCCATTCACTAATACTACTACCGAAGCTCAATGTGACATAAGGGATTTCCATTTACAACTGTACTTTTACATTAAATCAATAATCATCACCCAAACAAATCAAATTTTGAGAACAATTAAGCAAAGTTACAAAACAGTAAATTCCTCCAACCCTTGACAGTATATAACACCAAGATGAACCGCTGCCTCTTTTGAAAACTAGAGCACCCAAAATTACCAACCCAACAGCCATAAAATTCTGCAGTAAGGAACTGTGGTAGGGAAGCATAGAAGCTATCACTTCGTTAAGAACACTGCAAAAATAAGATGAATCCCAGCCTTTCCTACTAATTTTCGTCAATCTGAGCACTAATCTCAAGTAGAAATTAATGTAGTGGTAACTTATTTCCAATATTTTCCACAGTAGAGACAATTTAAAAGATCCTCCTTGACAACATAGTGCAGACAACCAGATACTGTTCAGGAGAAAATACACAGGTCTTATTTTTCTTCTGGGACTTAAACAATGAAATGACCCAACAGAAAGAGAGTAGCAACATGAAAAAGCAAAATGCAGGTAAGTTATAAGAATCATAACTCATCAATGAATGACACTAAGAACTAAATAACAGATTCAATACTGCTCCTCATACCTGCCTTCTACGCCTATACATTACACACATCAACCACATCTCTATAAAGGATTATAGAAACATTGGTTTAAATTGCCACCCCATTGTTTCCCCTCTTCTTTTCAATTATCAAACATTCCACAATAGGCAGAGACAACAGCAAAAATCACATAATTGAGTTCAAAATTAAAAAATTCACAGCAAAGGAAGCATAGCAAACACACTCATACAGAGAGGCAAATATACAAACCTTCAATACCGGAATGGAAGATCCCAAGGCCAAACACGTAAAGATACTTGTTCATCGGAGTGAGATCATAAACATTGAGACACACCATAGCACGGCTCTTCTTCTCGCCGTGTGGCTGCTCCCTCTGCAACCTCGAACTCGAACCCAGGGGAAACAACCGCATTTTTTGGATAGTTCCTTTCCCTCCTCCCCAATTCTCCAACTTTATTCCCCAAAATCAAAGCCCCATCTTCGAAGCAATACTCGATCGCAGAAAGAAACCCTAGAAAGCCAAATTAGGGATTGAACATTGGACGGTGAATTTAGGGGTGAATGTAATGCTCGAAATCAAATGTGTCTCCTTCTAAGCTAAGAAATCAGAGTGTGGTTATGGAGTTTGGAGGGTTTGGTGCATTTGAGCAACTAGTACTAGTGTATTTTTATTGTGTGTCTTAATAACTGTGAGGACGATTTAATTAATAATTAAATAGTACAATCGCGCAATTCTCGTTTCAGTGAAGGTTTGGTCCAATCGTCAATCAAACAAATGGAATGTCTATGAAATACTACCTCCGCCAGTGTGTCAGATTTTATTAAGATTTTGTCTAAAATTAATTGTCCTTTTAATCGTTTTTTTATTTATTATTATTTTATTAATTATATTACAATTTTTTATAACAATTTCTCTCATTAATTAAATGATAATTTAGTCTACGCACTTAATCTTTTCTTTAAATTTGTGAAAATTAACTACTTTTTTAATATGTGTGCATTTGTCAAAAATGACATATATAAATTAATAGAGAGAATAACATTATGATAACAACTAATATTTTAAAAAACCACGACCACAAAGGTTTAGAGTTAACTTTGAGCCTAATAAATTTCACACTTTTGTAAGTGTGATTAATTGTTTTAAAGTTTTTTTAAAATAATTGTCATTTTATTATTTCTTTTGATAATTTGATGTGTTACCGTCTAAATCTAAAAATATGATATAGTCATAAATATGACATCTCGATTCCCAAGATATGCAAATCTAGACCCAAGATGGTTGGGCTCCTCTTCCTGTGTGTAAATCGCAACCCAATTAATACAGGGTCCAAACATCACAGGGCAGCATGAGTATTAACATTTACTTGTGTAGCCGTTAAAGAAAGTGTAATGTACAAAACAATTATCAGACATCAAGAGCACATTCATATCTACACGACATAATCATCCTCCCTATGATTTCAGCTACAGTTACAAAATATTTTCAACTAAAATAATACAAGCCAACCCCTCACAGTATATAAAGAAGAAACTCACACATACTTTAGTGTGTTATCTCTTATAACCTTTGCATATATTTCACATGCCAACTTTGGCGTTTAAGTGATTTTTGCAAGTATCACTTTTGCCGGATCAAGGATAACACCACCACAATAACAGTCATGCTCATTTGACTTAGTCGTTCTCATAATCGCTCTGAGGTGTGGGTTACAAATTACATCTTAGTACGATTCGAATATTTCATAATATGATACATTCTATTAAAATACCACGTTACTCAAATATAAAATTTAGATAAATTTTATAAATGTAAAACATTTTTTAACCCTTAAACTATCTTTTAAATTTAAGTTCAGTCACTGATTATCTAAAATAGTATAAAATCCTACTCTAATATGTCAGCAAATTTTCCGCTTTCTAATATGTTGGGTAAGGTTTTTTTGTTTTTCTCGATGTCAGGTATTCCTATACTTTTTGGCTGTATGCAAAGGGGGCTAGTGTTGAAATTTCTAAGTAGCCCGAATTTGTACTTCCAGATTGGATGGAACACCAATTTTGGTTTTGAAAATAATTGAACCTTTGATATTTGTTGGGACCTGAAATCTCACATGGCAATGTCTCTCTCCGGTTGACATATTGACATACCTAATTTCACTGGAAATACTTTGTGGCAATGCAATGCAATGCAATGCAATGCAATGCAATAGCAGAACATGATGTTAATTGCTTTTAGAAGGCAGGCACCTGGGGGCTACCTTTTCAATTTCAATTTCAAGGTATCAAGACAGAAGAATTACAGTGAACGTGCAATGCAAAATTATGTAGTGTTAATTAATTGGTGATTTCTTAGCGTATTTAATTTATTCATTTTTTATCATTTTTATAATTAAATTCATTAATTTTTTATCATTTTATGATCTAATATAATATATTGATGAATTATATAATGTAATATGATAAATTAATACTTTTTAGTACAATATTTATAGAGAGGTGTATCATAAGCTCAAATGGTATGTAAATCTCTAAACATCTTATAAGTTGACTATTTCAATGATTTGGCTAATAAAAAATTTATTATAATCATATCAAATATAACATATTAACAAAATTCAATGAATTTAATTGTAAAAATTATTAAAAATGAATAAATTAAATACTACAAAATATTTACATCATAAGATAACTAAAAAATTCCCTAATTAATTATTTACTTTCTGACACAACAGAGTGAAAAACAAATATCAGAACGCCAATAACAATTTATGAGAAATCTCTTTCTCACTTCAATAACAATTTTTCATTAATTATTTAAATAAATCAATGGTAGTATAAATTTTTCGCTACGAATGTAAGTTATCATTATTTTTTCCTTTCAGTTATTTTTTTCCCTTTTAAATGATATATACGGGACTAGTTGCCCAAATGCGTTAAATTCAATGAAAAGCTCTCTAATAAGTCATTTGAAGTTGGCAAGGAATTTATTTAGATAAATTGCAACATGTATTTATATAAAAAAATTAACAAAAATCTTCTGGGAAAAACAATTTCATCTTCTCCTCATTCGTTTATGTAAAGATTTCATTTGAATTTCTTTTTGGGGGCTTCTTCATGGATTAGCAATCATTTTGCTTCACTCAATTTGAGATCCACATGGTAAAAGTTTCCATAATTCCACAAGGCGTGACACAAGAGTCTTAAGTAAACAGGGGAACAAGTGTGATGGTCAGGCACGTTCCATGCTAACCTAACCTTGTTCTCATAAGGCTTTCATTTTTAGACGGTTGAGTGCGGAATATCTTTCCATTCTTATAGATAGATGAGAATCAAATCCCTAACCATGTGGTTCAAGGACAACATGAGCCATCATCACCCCCACCTCATGTGATTATGAAGACAATTAAATGATTTAATATACCTTTGTGCAATTAATAGTGTAAGGGCCAGCCCCCGCTTTTGTTGTTTCTCTTTTCGATTACAAGGCCAGCCACACTTTAAGTCCTAATTTACAGCCCAAAGCCTCGCCCCATGAAAACACCCATTTATAATGGGCCAGGCCCATATATGCTCAATCTGGGCTAAAAACACAGGTGGCCTTCTGGCATCGTGTACCCGTGAAAGTCACGGGTTTGGGCCTTTGTTTTTTCTTCCTCTTATAATGTCGTACATATTCGTTCAGACGTTCACCCTGTCACCTTACCTTGTCGTTAGGCACCTCAAATTTAAAATACTAGTATTTACCAAAAAATTATTTAAAATACTAGTAGTATAATAATTTGTTGAAGTCAATAGAGCAAACAACCGGACAACATTAAATTATTTACTTTGAAATTGTCCCTCTTCGCACAAATATTCAGAGTCATGAAACAAACATTGATGATGTACACCGAATGGGGACGACATAATGTATACATTTTTATTTATTTATTTTTTTGCACATGTCGTGTCACCTTAATAATTAGTGGTATGATGAAAGGAAGCAATGACTTTGTATATAAAAATGAAAAATAAAGGAATCTATGAGTTTGACCCATCATATTAGAATTAATTTTAAAAGATTTTACTATTTTATTTTTTTTAAAGTTTAGATGATCTTTTAAATAGTAAATTTAATAATCAATCATATTTATGAATTTATCGATATATAATTAAATGATAGTGTAAAACTCATTTAAAGTATCAATATATTCAAATTAAATCCTTCTAAATAACTTGATTTGGTGGATAACACGAAACCTGGCATATCATCATATGCCAGTCTATTTCATGAATCTCTTTTAGTGATACTCAAAATTACTGTATAAGACATTGAATATTTTTTTATTTATACCAGTTTTTGTTTGAAAAAAATGTAAGTTTTCAACTTATAATTTGTTCGCATATATTCCGAAAGGAATGGAAAGGATATCGACAAAATTTGACTCAGGATAATGTAGAAAATGTTTTGAAAAAGCATACTACACTACACATTTTATATTTGAGCTTCGTAAATTAAGTGCCCACCGACTGAGCTGGCTGATAATGTTATTAATTAATCAATGTGAGATCCTTTGCAAACTAATGGAATATATAGTTATATAAGATATTATTTAGAGGAGTGTGCTGTTGGGTAAAACCCAAATGCTATCAATTATGTTGTTAATTTATGGTCTACATATTGATACTAAGTGCACAAACAATTTTTTTTACACACATACACAAACATTTTTAAATATAGAATCAAATCAAACTGGATCTGCGGCGCATTAAATAACAATAAGTAGTTGTCGCACTCTCTCTTCATCTTCTCACTCACACTCTAAGCGCTTAAACTCACTTTTTACCATACACAAACATTTTAAAGCATATGCGCAAACTTTAAAACTGACGTGTACACATTTTTCAACAGTAAAAAACAAACAAAAAAAATATGCAATGAGAATGAAGAATTTTGTATTCACATGCACAAACTTTTAAACAAGCATTTACAAATTTTTTTATACACGTGCACTTAAAAAACAAAAAATAATGAATATGATAAAAAAGAAAATGAAAACTCTTGAATTCATAAAAAATAAAATGGAAACAAATAAAAAATGATAAGAGATTGGGGAAGAAGAAAAAAAAATAAAGAATAAAAAAAATCGCATATTATTGAGAGCTAATTGTACAATGGTTACAAATTTTTGGTTGTTCATATAACATTTCTCTATTTAAAGGGCTTTTGACTGCGTTGTTTTTTGTTTTGTTTTTATACCAAAAAAGTTTAGGTGAGTTAGATTTCAATATCCTCACTAAATGATGTTTAAACTCTATACCTTATGTGTATATATATTATCTAAATCTCTAACCAGTATTATTCTTAAGCTTAATTTAGTAATGTCATGACCCTCAAAAAGTAGTTAAGCTCTCTAAGCTCTTAGTAAATTGCTATTGAAAAGTTAGAGTAGTATTGATTAGTAAAATAATAGCATTGATTAATAAAATAATATAAAAGATGATTTGCCATATTATATTACTTGGTAAATATATTAAAAAGTTGCTCTTAAAATGTTAAGTGGCTATAATGGACATAAATAATAAAGGAAATAATTTTTATTTCACTTGTTATTAAACTTTGATTTTTCATGAGTAAAAAATATGAGATGATCGATGAGTCATCGTAACTTTCTCTTCTACTACACTTGAGTTGTTCATCACAATACTTAATATAAACCATGTCTCATCTTACGCACAAAAATGAAATAAATCAAAACAACATCATAACGAAGGAAAAAAAAAAAAATTAACGTGGAGAGAGAATGCCAAGCCTAGTATGGAGTGAGTGAAGCTTTTGTATTTTGTGAGAAACAACAACTAATTTGGTCTTGATGTCAAACACATATATAAAAACATATATATAAAATTGAGATGAAGAACACTAGGGAGAAATAAAAAAGAAAATAGAGAGTTTTTTTAGAAATAAAAACAGAGGGAGAATTGAAATCCAATGGGCTGTTAAAGTTGAATTTTTATTAAAATTTAAAATTAAAAGAATATTTTTATGTTTTTGAAAGACAAAGTCAATTTTAAAAAGTCACTTCTTATAATATTTAAGTGCATCTCTTACTCTCAAGTTGAAAGTAATAATTTTTCAACTATTTTGTTTATCAAACAGTTTTACGTGAAAGTTAGCTAAATTATATTTATATTTAAAATAATTTATGATACAAATTCATTGATATAATTTTAGGTTTCTTCTTTTGTACCCAAACTTTAAAATAATATTTTTATGGGGTACATATTTTTTTTTGGTTAAACTAAAAACATGATATGTAAATAATACGATAACCATACATTTTATAGTAATGTTACTTTATAAATAATTGTGAAATTTCACAAATTTAAAATGCTGTTTTGACCAGTCTTTATATGATGGTTAATAATTGGGTGATCATTGAGCGTGAAACGCTGACCAAGTTCCAGTAGTAGCTAGATTGTGTGAGATGGATGGGGAAAATACTCAAACCACGCTCTATGTTTGAATTTTGAATAACGTTGCTGACATTGGAATTGAGAGTAGCAGCAGTAACCATAACAATATAACAGGACGGAAAAATAAATACATAGTAGAAGGTTATGTGGCCACATCTCTAATTTGATAGAATGGATTCTGATATCATCACGGAGGGAAAGGAATGTGAAAAAAGTGGTGAGTGGCAAGAAATATGAAACAGTGATATCTGGATATTTCAGTGCATGAATTGCATCTTCTTTTTTATTTATTTATTTATTTTTCCTTTTCTGATGAGTTCTATCTCATCGTCAAACTTCAGTTTCCTCAGCCTCATAAACCTTGCTGAATAGGAAAAATGTAACGTCATATCCAGGAGAAATACAAACAGTAGTTGAATTTACGGTATCTTGATTTAAATTTTAATGTTTTATGATTTTATGAATTTAAAGACATCATTCAATTTTATTACTTAAATTGAACAATATTATTATTTAATTATATTATAATTTACGTTTATATTTAATTTTTTCCATCTAACGATTTCAATTTTGACATCGTTAATTGAATCGAATAAATAAAGTGATCTCCATTAATAATTTAATATATATCGGGAAAATAATGGTAGTCTACACTGTAAATAAATAAATAAATAAATGAAAATTGTAGTTTCACACAACCATTAGTTGTGGATAACCCATAGCTGGATGGGGAGATAACGGCGACAACGGCGGCACAGTGAAAATACTCTTCACGTCAGCGTCCCAAAACCCAATCCAACTTGACGGCGTTAATGGAGTCTCCCTTATACGGTTAACGTCAGATTCCGTCGTCTTTTCCCTCTTCACCGCTTCCACATGCTTCTCCACATCCTCCACCTCTTCCCGGCGGCGTTTTCTGTCACCGGCATCGACTTCGAGAGGGAAGTTGAGGATGGCCTTGGAGCCGCGGAGCTTGAAGGCGGCGCGGTCGTATGCCTTGGCGGCTTCGATGGCGGTGTCGAACGTACCCAGCCACACCCTGGACCCGCGCTTGTTCGGATCTCGGATCTCCGAGGCATACTTTCCCCACGGCCTCTGCCGGACACCTCTGTAGTGCTTTTTCTCCTCGCCGGCGCCGGAGCGGTTCTGCGCCGCCGCAGCCGGCAATTCCGAAACGGCCTCTGGCTCTCCGAATTGGATCCACTCGGTCTTGTTCGGAACCGCGATTTGCAGAGACGGCTTCCTATTCAGCTGAGGCTGCTTCTCCTCTCCGGATCGAGATTCGAATTGGAATAGGGGGAAGTGATGTGATTGTGATGAAGGCGCGGAATTAGGTGGGAAATTGAAGAATTGGTTGAGTGTGGTGGTGGAAGATGATGATGTTTCAGAAGAGGAAGATTGGGAAGAGAGGGATTGTGGTTGAGAGGAATAACAACTGTTTTTGTTTGATTGTTGATGATGGAATTGGAAGGAGAAGTTGTTTTGAGGAAGTGGAGAGAGTTCTCCAAGAAGGTGCAGTTTGATGAGCTTCAGGGCTGAAACTTCTGCTGCGTTCGCCATTACTGTTTTTTCCTTTTTAATTATTTGTGTGTATGGTGTAAAGGCTCTGCAGCGAAGACGGGGAAAAGGAGGAATTAGAATTAGAATTAGAATTTTGAATTTGAATATGAATATGAATATGAATGGTTGCGGGAGTCTGAGTTGAGTGGATTGGGAGAGTGGAAAAAATGAGTTGTATATATATAGGAGAGAATAGATAGAAAGGGAAGGAAACGTCAACGATTGAGGCAACAAGTAGCAAGGGGAAGGAAGCTTCCTCTCTTCTTCCCTTTTCGCTTTCTCAATTATTCTTCTTCCATCTCATCTCATGGGAATTGATATCCTACGGTAGCCCCCACCTCAACCGCAGCTCCTTTCTTTGACTTTTCAACTAAGCCTGCTCTTCCTCACTCCCTTCTCTCCACCTTATTTAAGGGGTGCCTGCCTCTTCTTATACATAAAAATAAAATAAAAAGCTACTAATTAAAACTTACGCTACCCTAAATTATTTATGATTAACTTGTCTTTCTTTACCTAAATAATTTACTAAATTATATTTTTAGAAATCTTAAAAGGTAATTAGTTACGGGAAATTCAAATTGTATTAAATATAACGTGTAACCCAAACTTCATAATGATTCCGAGAACGACTAAGTTAGATGAACACAATAATTATTATGGTGGTTTTATTCTTGATCCAGTAATTACTCGGACGCTCAAATTAATATGTAAGTTATATGTGTTTCTCCTTTATATACTATGAGGGAGTTAATTTAATTTGTCCATTGCGAATGTTTTGTAATTATAGTTAAGATCATCGTCAAGCTCATAATGTTTCGTGAGTGCCATTTATGTTACACATTTCTCAATGGTTATGGGGACGTTTGGGCTTTGGATTAATTGGGTTTTGTTTTACATACACAAGGAAGGGTTAAGCCATCTTGAGTCTAAATGCCCTGAGTTTATCTTGGAAACATGAGATAAATATACATATTCTTATGTTTAGAAGTTAAATAACTTTTGCTTATAAATAGTCAGTGAGTGGTAGTTATTTATAATGAATTTGGTGTATAATGTAATTAACATAAGTCCTGGGGATGAAAATAGTGTGTCACTGTCAACTGATAATTAGATGTAGTCATATCTAATTTTATTTTATTTTTAAAGATAAAAGGAAGACCTTATTCTCCTTAGGTTACCACAGTTCAATTTTACCAATGAGGCACTGCATCATCCTCCATATCTATATGCTTTTGGTCATGCAACGAATTGAAATCAGCAAGCGTCGACGTCATTATATTGTTTATTTATATACTGATTCATATATCGTAAAATGTTGGTCACCGACTTTCTTGTAAGGCGCAAAAGATTGTCTTTGAAGCTTTAACTGGAGTTATAAATCATATCAGAGGCTAATGATCATTACCAGCAGACAATAGGGAGTACGTAAAGATAAAACTTCGAGAATGACCATCCATGTTGTTATCCCTCTAGAAAATACTTTGACTTTTAATTTTGGCCGCAAGATAGAACCGTGGTTTCTAATGTTTCTTGTTTGGCTCTAATGATGCGAAATTTTTGGGGCTTCCGTTGACCCAGCTCTTTACTTCATTGCCAAACTTTTCTTATAACTTTGTTGTTATGAATTAGTCAACGGTTCTAGTTTCGTTAATCATCCTTGCCTGGTTTGTCAGGCCTGTTTGGTTGTTTCAACCACTCATTATTTCTTCATTACTTAGTAAGGAAAAGGACAAAAGAAAAAAAGTATTCAATAGAGTTGATATGGGACCCCCATAGGATAAAGACATCAGAATACGGTTTATTAATTTTGAAGTCCCCTTCCAAACACTCCAAACAGAGAGAGTGAGGTTGGAATTTGTAATTAACTAATTAAAAATATTATTTATATATTTAAAAAATTGAGACTTGTGTGCACTTAAATAGAAAAATAGACATTATAAAATAAAAAAATAAATATTATCACTAAGTATTTATGTATGTACGAACATATGTGTATTTAATATTATTTATTTATGTGTTTAACAATGTTTGTTTCTATATTTTGTGTCTGCACAAATATATATGTATTTAATATTACTCATTTATGTGTTCGATAATGTTTATTTTTTTATTTTATAATATTTATTTATATGCTTTATAATATTTGTTTCTCTATGTGATGTATATATGATGCCAATTTGTGTGATGTATAAATTGAGGGACAACTAATTAATTAAGCTCTTGGCAAGTTCTTTTTTTTCTTTTAAGTTGTCTGTCTCCAAAGCTTTGCCTTAAAAAATCTGGGTCGACCCGCGTCGCGCACTTGGCTATGGCAGGTGAGTCTCCCAGCCGGGATAACTGCGTTCACAAGGTCTCGAACTCAGGACCTTGCTTAAGCGAGACCAAACCGCTTACCACTTGGACTAACCCCGTTCGTTCCTCTCGGCAAGTTCTAAACATGATTAATGAGCAGTGTTACGACAAAACTGTTGTAAAAATGATAAAAGTTGCTGCATATTATAATATAAATTTGATGTCGATTGTGTTTCACACAAGATTCTCTTGCACGCCTTGTTTTAGTTGACCAAATCAACGTTTGTGACGCAGCATGTTCCGGGGTGGTGTTTAGTCCTTTACAAGAAAAATGGTGACAAAACAATAGAAACATCTGAATATTCTTGAAGTTATCGCTGAATTTTTCATTGAGGGTAGTAGAGTGAATCTCAAGTTACATACACTCTATTGGTTAATTATAACCAATCTTGTACATGTCCTCTCAAGTATCATGGTCCCTGGCTGGCATTGATATATGTTGTACATGTTCTCTCTTGGAAACTGCATATATAATTGCAATTTTCATATTTTTGTATTGGTTTTAAGGATCGGACTTGCAATACAACCGGATTGAACCGGGTTGGAGTTTTCTAAGACTGGCTGGGCCATGCTGTAAAATAGACAAACAAAAACAAAACGGTTCATATAATTGCACAAGGAAAAAAAGAAAAAAATGAACGAAAGATCTCCACAAGTGCAAGTGAGAGAGGAAGAACTGGGCATGTGGGCGACTGTAACACCTGGATGATAGAATTGGTTAAACACATTATATGTCATTCACAATAGTTAAATACAACTCTTTCAACTTAGGCCAATGAAAATGCACTTGAATTAGCTACTAACCCTCGGCCCGGCTGCATCTAAGTTGAAAATGAAAAAAGATGAAAAATATGATTAGATGGGATTGAGGGTTGCTTTCTTTTGGTGTGATTAAGGTCATGGGAATAAGGGTGTTTTAAAGTGATCCCTCACTTAGAGTATAAAGTGAGAGATCTCACCATTAAATCGTTAAAATGAAAAAAAAATGTCATTTTCATTTTAATAATTCAATAGTAAGAATCTTCACTTTAAAAATATTTCTTTAAAAGATTTAAATTTGGAGTCATGACTCATGAGCCCATTTTTTTTTAAATTTAGTTGTGGGCTTTGCTGTAGTTTGTAGCCCACTTGTTTTGGGCCCGACTATATAGCTAACTCATGTTATTAGTTTGCTTCAGGCTTCTCCTTCGGGCTTCGACCAAGAAAATAAATATTGGGCTTGTCCTGTTTTTTGGTGGTATTTAATCCATGGCCATAAACATAAATTTTAGTATGTATAATAATTCAGCAAATATAAACATATTTAATTGGTATATAATAATTGCACAAGTGATTCTGTATATAAATTTACGCGAGCATACACATTTTTAAAACTAAGTTAAGTTGATAATTACTTGTATGATATTTATTTATTTAATCCAATTTAACTTTCAGTGACCCAGTAAACAGTAGTACTTTATGTAAATTATAAAGAAGCCTAGCTCAAACAGTTGTAAACTAGATATTACTATTTAAAATGAACCCCAAAAAAATCTAGATGGAGAGAGAGAGAGAAACACGTATATATGATTTTAAGGCTTCAATCACAAAAGATAACCATCATTTTTTTAATGGAAAGAATTTGTAAAGAGACATATAAAATAATTTAATTAGCCTAAATTTTTGGAAAAGATGTTTCATGATATGATATAAGAATTATTATAACTTAAAAATTGAGTTTGATCACTATCGAACCCCGTTTTAAATAAAACTTTACATGCTGCAAGACATAGAAACTATTGGGCGAGAGTACGAGTAAATAAACATATAAACTATTCAATTGTCTTAATTAACTTAAGTTTTCAGAGTTGTTGACATAATTAGCACTTTTTTTTTTATAAATATAAAAGGAGACGTGCACTTTTAGAATATACCAGATACAAATTTCTTGTAACAAATGGGAAAATGCATATATCTTAAAGAATTGCAATAACTTAAATAAAGAAATTGCAGAAAATTGAATAAAAACTATATATATATATATATATATATACATATACATATATATAAATGTCCACAAACTAACTGCCATATCCCATCGTCATGTTAGAGTATGCAATTATTATTTATAGTTATGGACAACAATTTAGGTTGAGAAAAATTCTCATTCCATTTCAAGGGTTAAAACATTCTTACAAGCTCAATAAAAACTTCTAAATGGCCAGAGAATTGAACCCAAGTTATATAATGTACAAGCAAAAGGGTGGATCAAATGGGTCAATCTACTTGACAAAATGCAATTATTTTCAACAAAATGAATCCAGCCACTACGAAAAAAGCGTAACTTAGCAGCGGTTTGCCTAATCGCTGCAATGACCAGTGGTTCCAAAATCACAATGTTTTGCACATTAACGCATAAAAAGTCCCAACACATTGGACACTCCCCCTCGAGCTCATATCTCTCTTCACACCCTCACTTCTCATGTCAAATCCCTAGCCCCAAATCCTTCCACCGGAATAAATCATTCCCCAATGCATCGATTTTGGCGGAGGTGAAGTCGACGAAGGCGATTTTGACGGAGGCGAGGTCGACTGAGGCGGGCTTGACGAAGGCGAACTAGAAGGAAATGAGCTCGACGGTGGAAGCGAGATCGACAAGAAATCTGAAGGTTCCGGAAGCGGCTGAGCTTCCTCAAATACGGCGCCGTTGCTGCACTCATCGGAGCTACCGCTTTCACCGGTTACGTCACCAGTTCCGTTCCGTTTTGTTTTCACTCTTCTTGTTCCTCTTACTATCAATTAATAGTTGTGAATAACTACTCGCAATTTTTGCTGCTCTTTTGAATTTGGATTAGGAACTTTTGTTATGTTAGTTTTGCTCTATTGTAAGAAAATTATTTCTAATCTGGAGACTGTTCAAGTTGAAGAGTGTTTTGTTTTTTTTTTGGTGATGTGCAGCTAATTACAGTTTGGATGAAATTGACGAGAAAACTAGGTCGTTTCGAGAATCGGTCAAGTACAATGCTTCAACCGATGGAGGCGCTGGTCTCAGTGTGAGTGTTTTGACTAACAAGTTTGGTTTTTCCTAATTTTTTTTTCCTGCTAATTAGGTTTTTAATTTTGGTTTTTATTTGAATTTCTAGGATGTCAAATGTCAAGGTTGCTTCAACATGTAAGTACACCTAATTCTCAAATCATGTGCAATTGTGTTAGAAATTTGTCTATTATGAATTTTTGAGTTGGTGGAAATATTGTCAGGAATAGATTATTTGAACTTGGATAGTTTTTTCATGAATGTTTGGATTTGATTTTTTTTTTTAAATTATATTTTTAATTATATTAATCCTTCAAGACGTGGATGTCCTCCTCAAGGTCTTACCCCTGATGCTGATTTTGGGGAAGCACCAATGATGTTGACTGCAGATGTAAATGGAACCAAGAAAGATGTTGTTGTTGCTGTTCAGAAAAGTGGCTTTGCTTGGGCTTTGGATCGTAACAATGGCAAACTCATATGGTTTGTGGTAATAGATTATATATTACACATTAGTTCTAGTTCATTTGTTTTTCTAGTAATGCTGCATGGTAAAAAAAAATAGTTAGAAAACTATAGAGAAATTATAATGATTGTTGGGCTAAATGAAGTGATGTAACTCATTTGTTCATCTAAAATCCAGTAAGCATGATAACAATCTTAGCAACCAAATTATGACATTTTCTTAAGGCCTAATGTTACCTCGTGACACATTAAGTTGATGACAAGATATGTAAAAGATTAATTCATTTTGATTTTGTATGCAAAGCCTTATAACTTATTACTAACTCAAAAGTGAAAAGTCATTTACACTTTTGTTGTTTTGCAGCAAGCTGGGCCAGATAGGCTAGCAGGAGGTGGAATATGGGGGTGCAGCTACAAATGGTGTTGCTGTGATGAAAATGATAGTTTCTGTAATTTAAATAGTTTCTACATGTACTTTTCTATCAACGTATTGGTCAATAGAACTCAGCAAAGACTTTCTGGTCTCACTCTGCTGTCATTGACAGTTCTTCATTTTGAATTAGTGTAATATGACCAACAAAACTATTCCCTTAGTTGTTTGTTATTCCTGTATTTCGAATATAGAGTCCTAAGTGACTGAAGTTGGAGATTCTAAGTTGCTTTGGAGATAAAACAAATAAAGAAAATAAGAAATGTTGCCATGGAGGTAAAATGTGTGTGTGACAGAGAGAATAACAACGGTTTAAATAATTAAATAGTCTATAGATATACAAGTTGTATCAGTCAATTTTTGCCTATGCAGTAACGTCTTGTTTTTGCAAGTTGCAACAGAATTTAGCAGGTTTTTTTCATACTGATTTTTTCAGTTTGAATGGTTTTTGATTTGCAGCTAAAGTTATCCTCCTTGGTTTTCAGCACTATCTTGTGATGCTTGGGACGATTGTTTTCATTTCCACCTTACTCGTCCCTTTGATGGGTGGTGTCAATGTAAGAAAAAATCTCTTGCAGTTTTTCTTTTGGTTCATTATGTTTGAACTCGGTTTATTCTTTTTTTTGGTGGGGGGGGGGTGATGCAGGTGGAGAAGGTTGAGATGATTCAGACTCTGCTTTTTGTGGCTGCCATCAACACCTTACTGTAGACTTGGTTTGGAACTCGGCTTCCAGTGGTGGTGGGGGCTTCTTATACTTTCCTCATCCCTGTTTTCTCCATTGCTTTTTCTTCAAGGATGTGTGTAGTCATAGACCCTCATCAGGTTAGTAGTGCACATGTTCTTGTTGTTGTATAATAATAGTTAGAAATGCTGCATTATGTCACTGGTGTCAATTGATTCTTGGTTGGAGTTTCAGAGGTTCAAACAATGGGTGAGAGCCATACAAAGGGCATTTATTTTTGCATCCATATTGCAAATCATAATTGGCTTTGGATTCTGGAGAATTTTTGCCAGGTAGAAGAATATTGGCATGACACTTTTTAATGTCTTTTTGATCATTCATCATTGTTCATTTTACTTCTGTGTGAAGAAATCAGCTACTTGGACTGCATTAGTTATTCTGGTTATCATGTCCCAGGTGTCTTTCTTTTCTGGAAGTGGATAACAAGTCGCCAGCTAGTAGTTTCCATTATCATGTTGTTTTCAATTTGATTATGACACTCAGATGATAGATGGCCATTATTTCTATTATTTCCATAAGTAGTATTTTTATAGGTAACATAAATATTTTTAGATAGGTATCAACTCTATGCTCTAGCCCTTGATCTAAAGAGCGCCTGTTACACCAATATCCACAACTAAGCCTTATCCCACTAGATGAGGTTGACTCAATGGATCAAATAATGCTATAGTGTCTTTTCATTGACTATTTTCACATTCAAACTATTAGCAACTAGATCTCTTCTAATAGTAAATCTCTAGTGCCTGAGCATTGCTAATGTGCGTGACTTATGTAACTCCAGGCATGTAGCTGAATATTTGAGAAGACCAATCACCCCAATTTTGGAAGACCCAGCTGAAGATCTCAGCTTGAACAAGATCTTGGAAGGGAAAACTAGAAGGATCTCTGCCCGTATGTTCTTTGAAGTACAGTGAGTTTTCATAAACATTTCCATTGTTAAAGAAAGGCCTTAGCTATATGCAATGTGAACAAGCGAGAGGATACTGATTATTTTTATTTTTTTTTGGTTTCATAATGAGCCCATGTGTTTCTTGTGAGTTGCAATCAAAGCCTACTGACAAATAGTTCTGCAAATATTTTCTGGAAAAATTGTGTCATTCAATTGTTTAATTGATATACACTTGTCTATCATCTTTTAATTCAAGTATGGAAAATGTCATTTATGGACAAAAATTGCTTAGGTGCTCTTCGGTGCTTGAGAAAAAAAATCTTGTTCTCATCCATTCATTATTTGACGTCAAAAGATGAATGAATAAGATTAAGATTTTTTTATTTCTTCCCGCGTGATGGTTGATGATAAGAATTTATTGGTATTGATTTTGCTGCTCACCACTCAATTCAGTGCAAGGGGTTGTTGTACTTTAAATGTGTTATAATTAATAATAATGGAGGAGGCTAGATAAGCTAGGTCCTAGAGAGGGGAGATTCTTGGAATTGTTCTTATGGGCCTCTTTTTTAATTTTTTTTTTCCAGTACCCCACCCCGTCTCTGCATTTTGCCTATTCCATTGTGCTGTCTATGCATTTTGCCTGTTTCGTTGTGCTTTTGATTTTTCTCATTTTTAATTTCTTGATGTAAAATTGGTCTAAAAAGGGATCGGAGTCCAAAAGCATCAAGAATATTTAAAAATTAAAAGCTAAACATAGTGGCGGATTAAAACCGCTGCAAAGACGAAATTAAAGGTTAAACATAGAGGCGGTTGTCAACCGCCGCAAATACTTTAGAAAAAATATAATTTAAATATAACGGCGATTTTGAACCGCCGTAAAATATTGCGGCAGTTATTCCCGTGGTAATTAGAAAACGTTGCAGAAGGGTTTTTCGACGCACAGAATTAGTGGACACCCAATAGCTGCAAAATGTTTTTAGTGACGGTTCAAACCGCCGCAAAACACAATTCTGAAATGCTACAAAATTTCCTTTTAGTTGCAGTGAGCTCTTGATCAATAATGTCTTTAGACACACTAAAAAGATTTGGATGATCCAATCAATTCAAGAGATGATAAATTTGACCGTTACAGATCAATGGTGGAGAAAGTTTCCTCAATTTGTAACCTTTCAAAATCAGCTTTAAAAGCCCGACAAATTTTCATAATTATAAAATTAGCAACTTGACGTGGGTGGGGTAAATTTATATTGAAAAGAATTTCCACTTGTTTGAATTAAAAGATTTACGCAACTGTGAAATTTAAGATGCCGCCTAACTGTATCCTTGGAATTTTCTTCAGGCTTATTATAGCTAACAAACAAGTATGGAGAAAAAATATGCTATTACGTTCTTCATTTCAACAAATTAGGAATTGAATTGTTAATATGGAAGGTTACGGGAACCATCCTATTTAGGCACGTGGGAGTTTTCCAAAAGTGGTTAATTAATTCCGTTGTGGGTCCTTCAATGCAAGTTGAATCAATAAATAGTCCAATGTTGTTGTTTTTTTAGTTCCATTAACGGGTGTTTTTGGATTATTTAAAATGATTAAATTTTATTAAAAAAATAAAAGATTAAAGTATTTAATTATTGAAAATATTCAAATTAATTTTTTTGATAAAATATTTTTATTTTAAATTTTTTAATGAGTATATTTAAGACATTTGCTAATAAAATTCTTTAATTTTTATCAATAAGCATATTAATTAAAAAATTTGAAAAAAAGATTGCGGTGATGCGCACGTGTAGGTTATGCGCACGTAGGCACAGTGCAGTCAATTTACTAATAATAGTAAGGAGAATTTTCAAGTCAAAGTCAAAGATAACACTTTGTCATGGTCATCGGTCAGCTTCAAATGTTCTGATTTCTTATACCTAATCTAACTTCATTCTTGTAAATGCAAAAACTAATTGTCTTTGATATTTATTACATATATCACGACCATAAAATTAATAGAAGATAATCTGCATTCTTTATATATCAACAACCAACTAAAGAAACATGTAACAACGTGATACCCTCTTCAATATATAATTAATTAGTACTCCAGCAAATATATATAATTCATGAACACTAAACATTGAATACTCATGTCATGTGTCATGTGTCATGTGATCATCATCTTACATACCTGCATGCCATATAGGCACTTATATTCTTTTCTTTCTTCTTTTGCTAAAATTGTAAGTTGTCCTTATAACTCAAACTCGAATTGGATGCATGATTGCAAGTTCAATCACACAAAAGTATCTTAGAGTTTAATTTGGTAAAGCTTTTTGAGTATGCGTTTTTTACTCTCAAAAAGCACACACTAATGTTTTGTGTTTGGTTAAAAAAGTTAGAGAGTTTTTTACTCATGATTTTTGAGAACTATAGGTGCTTTTGAAAACTCTCAAAAGAGACTTATTGAAGTTGGTTCTGATTCTTTAAAATTTTAAAAATTCAAATAATCTTGAACTTTAATAAAATTCTAATTCTATCATTCAATAATTAATGAAACATTAAAATATAAATAATTTTTTATTATTTCTATTATAATTATTTTATATTTTAAGAACAATTTAACGATATATTCACCAAATAACATTCTTATGGTTTCTACTTATTGAGAACAATTTTTATACTCTTTTACCAAACAATACTACTATAACTTTTTGAATAGCAATTTTTCGAGAGTTTAAAAAACTCGACAACTTTCAAAGAGTCATAACATTACCTAACTAAACCTAGTTCATTGACATTTATTTAGCAAACAAAATAATGAGTGGGGGATATACATTTTCTTCTTTGATTTACACGATACGTAGAGACATAAGAGGAAAGAGAATTAAGGTGAGTTTTGGATATTTCATAAGTTAAAAGATATATTTTCAAATTTTGTTATGTTTAGTCATACTATATATATTTTTTCCTTGTACTGATATTTGAACTCTAATATTAATAGAACCAACTAATTCAGCTCATGGTATTGTGAGTGTCCCGCCCAACACAGTTTTGTCATTCCAAGGTCTCAAACTTCAAATCCTTTAGGAAAGAAACTAATTTGTCTACCACTAACCAACCATGTGTTGATAGTTATACTACAGTTTATTAGTACACCTCAAAGACATTTTGAGTGCTATTTAAAAAATATTTTTTAAATTATTAGAAATCTATAAATTATGAAGAATTATTTTCCGCCATTTTAATATAAAACAAATAGTTTAAAATTGTTAAGGGTCAGACCAGGAGAGAATGATAATTAAAGACGTTTTGTTTTGTTTTGTTTCGTTTCGTTAGAAATTTTGTTACTCTCTAAAAAAAGTGAGTTCATTTAAGTTTTTCTTTTCTTTCCCACCTTTTGGATTTGAACTTAATCACGTCTTCCATGTTCCATTCACACATTGTGTTTATTATTTATTTTTTCTTGCATTATAATCAACCATCCATTTTGTTGTTGGTTTTATTAGACCACAGCTAAGTCAGTACTTGATTGGCTTAGATGGAATGGCTCTTCAAATCTCAAGGCAACGTATAGTAATTGGCATCAAAAGGTGACAAGAAAACGAATAAAAAAAACAGTTGCTATTGTGGAACGTTTGACCATTCCCATTGTTGAGCTTAAATCGTATTTGCATTTATTGTCTAAAATTTGATTAATTCGACATATAAAAATTGAATATCCCAATAAAATATCATCTCTAACTCACAATTAAGCGAATACTTTCTAAAACGATATAAATCATTAACAGGTAGTATAAAAGAGGGGAGGGGTCTCTTTTATTGGAATTTAATTTATCGGTACTTTTTCCTTTTTGTGATAAATGTTTCCTTTTAATTTAGGTGTTTTTGGTAAAGACTTTAATTTTTAGGTTTTTCTTTAGCTTAATATATCTAAATATAAATTGTATTTATATATTTTAGTAAAAGACGAGCCTGAATATCGAAAATAAAGTCTTATTATAAAAGGGATAGAGTATTTATTTGGCATGGAGTTCTGGAAGCTCGGAACAATAATTAAAACAAAGAATAAAGGCGTGAAAGAAACAAGAACTAATGGCAACCAGTTGTTAAACTAGAATTTCAGGTTTCCAGTTATAGAACAGAGGTTTCACATTGTGGCCACGAAATATAGCAGTACACACTCCCCCCCCCNCTTAATTTTTTGAAGTATTGAAAATAATAACCTTTTAATATTTTTTATCTTTCTCTTCATTATAAAATACTTAAATAATGATAATCTAATAAAGTTATTTTTTAAATTATTTTTAACTCTAAATTTTTTAATAGGCATGTATAATTTATGATGGAAGGAGTATTGATAATGTAACTTTTATATATGGCCCTCCAAATTAATAGAGATCCAAGTCCAACTCAACTCGTTCAAGGCTACATATATGCAACTTCAACGCGAATCTACGATGACAGGCTTGATAGCTGTTTTAGTTACTGGCAACTATAATTTGGTATATTTTGGAACAAATTAATGTTCACACAAGCCACTAGTAGATTATCTTTTTAAAGAGTTACTAATAAATTTACTTACACATCTGTCAATTAAGTACTTAAAAGTGTTAATTTCTACAATTCAATCTTTGAAATTTTAATAAAATTGCTAACAAAAAGATTAACATAAGCAATATTTTTAAATTTTAAAAATTAAGTTAGCATTTTTTTTTTCTTGAGATACTTAAATGTCACTTAAGCCAATTTTTAGAAATGCAGTTAATACTTTTCCCTTAGAAATATGAGAAAGGTGAATGATTGTGAATTATGAATTGTGATTGGCGGGTGACTAAGGACTGTCACCTACCACCTTCCCGGAACAAACAGACACCCCCAAAATGCATAAGTGACTGTAAAATGGAAAGTAACGAAGGAGGGTGGGGCCTCCCAAATAAATAAATAAATAAATAAAAGGTGAATTAAAATAAAATAAAATAAAAAGCGGGGTCCTCTTGCGCACGTAGCTTAATTGTAATTGACTTTAGATGAAAACTTATCCACAATGGCAAATTCAATTGCATTGCATACCTAAAAGCATGTCCACAACCGCTGTATCCACCATGGCCCAACACGTCCCTTTCAACTCCCCTCTCGCTGCTTTTCTTGTCCTCACTCCCCCCTTCTTAATAATCCATCTCCTTATTTTTAAGGGCTTTTACTAATTTTCAATGCATTTTAGGTGATCATTTTCTTTATATTATTATTATTTTTTACTGTAAACTATCTTTATTTTACTAAAATCAGTCTCTTTTGTTGTTACTAGAAAATCTACCTCTCAATACTGCTCAAATTTGAATATTATATGATATACAAGTATTGGTCGAGACGAAATACAAAATAAAAATTTATGAAAATGAAAAGAAAAAAAAGTGTAAGAGAATTATTTGATGGACAATTATGCGGCACAGAAAGTGACAAAAGAGAGAGCAACAGGACACGCAAGTTGTGCGTACACTTGTAAGACGAATGACGTCGTACATGGACTATTAAATTTTAGAGTAAAAAAATGAAAACATTAAGCACGTGATAAAAACCAACCCTTGCCACTTGCAATTTACACATGAGAAGCTTCAAAGAAGCTATGGGCAAGAGCCCAACAAAACAATAATAATGACCATAAAGGACATAAAAAGCAAAACACCACACAAATATTAAATTAAAAAACTAAATAAAATATCTAAAGTTGGAAGTGACTTAATGTTTCTCATCCAAGTTCATGAACCTGCAGAGCTATATATACTCCCTCCCCTCTTTCCCTTCCAAATTCGAATATTCAAATCAATACCCAAAAAGAAAAAAAAAAAAAAAAAAAGATCACAAACTTCTCAAAGGAAAAAAATTTCTTACGGCAACGAAATGTACGAACAGAACAATTACGAGTCCGATTTGGCGCTATTGGACTCAATACGGCGCCACTTGCTGGGAGAGTCCGATCCGTTTAGATTCGGAGCCCCGAGTTTAAGTTCGGGTAACGGCCCGGTGTTCTGCCGGAGCACCAGCTTCAGCAGCTTGTACCCTTGCCTGAGCGACAATTGGGGCGAATTGCCGCTAAAAGAAGACGATTCCGAGGACATGGTGCTCTACGGCGTGCTCCGCGACGCCGTTAGCGTCGGGTGGGTCCCGTCGCTCGAAGCCGGGTCGCCCGAAACCGAAAGCTTCTCCTCAGGTTTTCTCCCTTCCGTGACGGTTAAATCTGAGCCGGATCTTTTCGCGGCGGTTCCATGTCTTCGTCCCGAGCCTATTTTCGCTCGCGCGGCTGCTCCTCTTCCGGCGATTCCGCAGGAGACGGCCGCGGTGGCTCCGGATCCGGTTCCGGCGAAGGCGAAGCATTACCGCGGCGTGAGGCAGCGGCCGTGGGGGAAGTTCGCGGCGGAGATCAGGGATCCGGCGAAGAACGGCGCTAGGGTTTGGCTCGGAACGTTTGAAACCGCCGAGGACGCCGCCTTGGCTTACGACCGCGCCGCCTACCGGATGCGCGGGTCGCGGGCGCTGCTGAACTTTCCCCTCCGGGTAAATTCCGGCGAACCCGATCCGGTCAGGGTGACGTCGAAGCGGTCGTCACCGGAGCCGTCTTCATTTTCGTCGGAGAGTACTTCGCCGGCGAAGAGGAAGAAGAAGGCGGTGGGGCCCAGGGTGCCGGTGGTGACAGCTGCGCAAGTGGGGAGTCATCAAGTGGCGCAGTGTACACGTGGAGGGCAGTTATTGGTCAGCTGAGTAGTGCTGACAGTGAAATGCAATTTGGATCCTTTTTCTCACACTAAAAATCAAATCCACTTTTGTAATTATCACATCCAACTAATTTTGGGAGCTGGCTCACAAGTAGGAAGAATAATGCACCAACAAAAAAAAGGACAGTGGAAAATTTGGATTGATATGGTGGATTCCAGAGGGACAAAAGAAACAAGAGCTAGAGAGTTTGAAAAGCCACAAGTTGATTGGGGAAAGCAAGTGGTAGGGGAGTTTATGTGAATACGAAATTTGTTAATTGTTTGTTCTAAATTTGTCAATTTGTGAATCGCCATCCATGAATGAAGCCCATGAATGAAGCCTTTTTAACTCTCTTTCTTTCCCAAATGGACATGTTATGAATAAAACCGTTTCTAGTTTAGATGATTTTAGAACTTGAATCGAGAAGAATAATGTTAGACACTTCTTGCATTACAGTTGAATTTCAACAAATGTCAAATACATTGATTTAGATGTATATAAAAAACATTAAAAATGATTTTCATAAGTGAACAAAAGGAAAATCATTAGAATTAATTTGGTGGTAAATAATTTGGATAGTATACATGAAGTTTTAGATTTAAACATCATTGTAACCAACTCATGGAAGTAGTGTTTGAATGAAAGTATGTAACCAATGAGCTAGAGTGATTATAATTGTGTGTTCCACAGTTACGAAGGCAACATATGAGTGTGGGAGGAGCAAATCTTGATCATACAACTATATATAGACAATCAAAATTAAAAAATTTATAAATATCACATAATTACTTAAAAAGTCACATAACATGTGATTTTTGTGTTTTAATATTGACTATTCAAATAAGATTAAATGGTATGATTACTCATCTCAACAAAATCATTTCCAATTAAGTGTATGTTTAGCAAAATTGATTTCAGTTCAAAATTATTTAAAAATAAGTGATCATATCTAATACTTTTACTTCAAAATGATTTTAACAAAATTAATGTTGTTGAAATAGTGTCCAGCGGAAAAACAATATGCTTCAGACCAAACCTTGTTTTTGAAGTAAAATCACTCTTAAGTGAGTTGTAGAAAGCAAAACCACTTTTAAGTGAGTTGTTGTAGAAAGCAAAACAAAACATGATGGAATAAAAGTAAATAATCAGTGGACGTCCGTCATGATCTATTGTTTTTTTTAATCTCGATTTCACACACACACACACAGCTCAATTAATATATTTTTTCTTCTTTTGTTATGAGCTTTTAAAAAATTTAAGGAACAAGATAAATGATGAACATATTAAATGAGATGTTATTTGAACTACAACTCATTAGTAACTCAACTAAGAGTACCACAGTGACTATAAGATATCATAATTCAAGTTAGTTAGTACAGTTATGGGTGCTGATTTGATCTAATTTTTTAATTAGTTTAATTTTGAAATAGGAATATCTTTATTCATGCTTATCTACTCCTAACCAATGATCACATAATGCATTACTGGAATGCAAAACAATTGAAATGTATTTGATTTGGAATATCTTTCTTATTGTACAATGACGAGCAACCCCTTTCACATTTTGCACAATCTTCATGGGTCTTAGAGCCCAGAGTCTTTGTAGTTGACTATTCCTTCATGTTACTATCAAGCAAGGTCCCGGTTAGGATCCGGCGATTTTTAAAGTTAAGCTATTTGTCTTTTGTCGTTTCATTAGAGCCAACTGTTTAGCACATAGCAGGACACAATTTTCTGTGTCAAGTCGAACTCGTGAAATGAAAGAGGACAACCCCACATGTATGAGAGAAATTCAACAGAAACAAAAAAAGATTAAAAAAATGGACAATTATATACTAATTACGTATAAAATATAAAAAAAATTTATTGTATAGTAAAATAAGCATGTAGAATCTATTTATAATTAAAAATTATTATATTTTATAGGTAATTCATATTTTGTTGTTCACTTTTATTGTTTACGTAACATAATTAAATATATAAACATCTTCAAAATTATTATTTGGATCAATTAAAAAGTATAAATATTTGTCCTTTTTTTTATTACGCGTCATGTGACCCACTTCACTAGAAATGAACTTATGATATGTTGAAAAATAAGTGATAATGTGCATATATCTTTGAGTAATCCAAATAACTCTACTTAAACATCATTAGTGCATATCTCTTTCACCCCTTGCTTGACTATGGAGAAAAATAGAAGGAAATAAATGGAGAAAAAAATAGTGGATTTTGATGTTTTTTATTGTCCAATTGAAAAGAGAAGATGAAAATGAAATTGGTGCGGGACTTACAAAATATTCTATTTTATTTTATTTAATATTAAGATATAAAATCATTAACACGTTTATTTGCCTTATCTACAGGGTGTTTAGAATTGCATTATGTTTTACTGCGGATCTGTGTCTTATTGGTGACTTTTTTCAGGTTGGATTTTTTCCATTTTCAGAAGGCAGGTGATGCTGTTTATGAGAAAATATAGGATATTTTTCCCGATAATTTCATGTTTAAATTTAATTTTGTGCTTTATTATCTTACTTTTGAAGTATCATTTTCTTTATATGTATCACTTGATTGTTTTACTATTAATTTTTCAACGTCAATTATATTGGAATTTTTTTTGTTAAAGTTTAAAAGCTTATTCATTTGAATTTTTAATTAAAATATTGTGCACAAAAAATTTAAAATACGTGGACAAGTGAAGAAAAGAGTATAAAAAAATATTTAAAATACGTGTCGGAGCATCAATTTGCCTACTGTGTGACATTATCTAAAATTTTTTTGTGCCTTACATAAAATAAGAGTTGCCAACTATTTTGATTTGTGGAAAAAAAAACAAAAAACAGCTAATACGATGGGGTGAAGTGAATTTTGACTTTGAATCCGCAAGAATGAAAAATACTTCAAAAATGTGTTCACAACAATGTTATGACATTTTTTAAGAGAAAAAGCAAAGGCAAATATTAGCAGAGGCATGGTTGCATCTTCTATATTCAAAAATCAAAGATAAGGTTAACGTTACGTCAATGCAGCGCACGAGGGTTACTCTGACAGTTGTAATAGAGCTCCTATCGCGGGTTGCCGCAGCCCGCAGCTTATCCCCCAAACCTTAGTTTCAAACTTTGACCCTCTGACTTTTCACCCATTCTTCTTCACGAATATTCAATCCCTTTCTTCAAATATTCACGAATTTTAACTATTATTATAAATAAATAATTAATTATAATGATAGGGCAATATGGCTACGAAATCAATTTTCTTTTGACTCTATCCTTTTTCACACAATACAATTTGAATAACGTATTCATTTTCACCCACACTATCAAGACATTAAGATTATCGTTTCAAATGTAAGTATTAAAAGTCTCCATAAACTAAATAAATAATACATAAGTAAAAGATTATTTGCTAAATATATATTCTTCTACTCAGAAACTTTAGTCTTAGCCTTAATAATCGATTGGTTTAATTTGTCTTGAAACCTTTTCAGAAACGAATACTAAATAAACATACTTCGCTAACATAACTACATAGTATATTTGTCTCATTCAATACTTCTTCTATAAGTTCTATACAATATTTAATAAGAAAATATTTTATAACACCAGAGGGACTTGCTTTCACGCAGCCTCCTCCTCTGATATGAGAGGTCAAGTTGCTACCAATGGATGAGACCAATCACTTTCAATTGATATGCCATGATTAAGAGATTTTAAATCTAGGCGTATACTCGTTGTAAACAATTTTCAAACAAGATAAGTCAGCAGCTGCTTAAACTCAATATACTTTTCTGCCGTTGCTTGGGTACTCCATCAACTTAATTAATGTGAAATTGATTTTGTTTTGGGATTTAGACTTTGCTCCTCCATTAAGTATGCATTTGACCTTTAAAAAAATAATAACGAGTTAAATAAGTTTTTTATCCCCTAATAAATTGGGAAATTTGATTTTGCACCTTATTTAAATTTTTTTTAGAGTTCTCAATTTTTTTTTAGCTTTAACTCAGACTTTAAGTTGGATTGTTAAAAGATGACATATCAAGACAAAAGTTAGGTGTCCTTATTATAATTTGGTTAAATATGGTCAAACTAAGATTTAACCGTAATCAAACCGATTAAAAGGGTCTAAAATTGTGGTCAAACAGACCCATGGTTTAAACCAGTTTGGCCGGTTTCACAACTATTAAGACTTGGTTTGATCATGTTTGACAAAATTAAAGTGAAGTTTATCTAACTTTAGTTCGTCACATAATCTTTTAATGGTCTAACTTAACGCAGTGGGCTAAATAAACAAAATAATTTATTGATGACTCAAATCAAATTTTTTTTATAGGATGTAAAATAAAAATTCATGATATATTAGGAGGTAAAAATTTATTTAACCCAAAAATAATTATAACAAATTTAAGAACCTAAATCGAAAAGTCACATGAGAAGAGCTCTAGAAAATCCCAAGTGTTGACTTGGAGAAGAAGATTTGTGTTGATGATGATTTGGCACGGGGTACAACAACCAAAAACTAAGTCTCATTTAAGCTAGGCACGCAGTGACACTATATTTTTGTTAGTTTATTTTCACTTTAAATTATGTCTCTTCTTAAGTATATTCATATCTTTTGGTATTCAACTTATTTGAAAAATTCATCTGTTTGATGTTTGCTGTTGGTCCTATAAACTTCTAATGTATTTGTTACTCTCTTGAATAATGAATACATTATTCTACATTTGGAGGGAAAAAAATGAACATACTTCAAATTTATTAGGGTTAAATAGTTTTCCCATTTATTCAATTTTGTATTGCATTTTTTGAAAATTTTCAATGTTGGATTGGTAACGAGGCAAACCAAACTGTAGAACCATATTGTCATTTCTGGGCCCGAATTCATGTCTTGGTCTAAATGAAAACATTCCCGAATGTTCTCCACTTATTACCTCTCCTCTTTTCCCAATGACTCCCACCAGCCCACGTGGAGCACCCTTAGGTCTTCCCTTGATGGGCCTCCCCTGAAGACTGCGTTGGCTTACCAAATGATTGGGCCTTTTGGAACTAAATATTTAAACATATTTTATAGATAGATGTTTGTTGGGTAACTTACGAGGCCATCGAGGCCCAATTGTTTTTCCTTTTTTTTTTTTTTCGCATATGCCAATAGCAGTGATAATTCTATTCTATTGCAGTAACTAAGCTTACACTAAATATTGAGGCCCAGTTTATGCTAATGGGCTTGGTTCAATACAGATGTTTGACCCAGTTACATTTCTTTAAAATGAAAACTTCACTTTTGAAATTAAAAAATAAGCTTAATTTTGATTATGACAAAAAAAAAAAAAAAACAAAATAATTGGCACACACACCTACAGCCACACTTGACTGCAATTGTCTCAATTCTATACTTTTTCTCTTTTTTTTTTCTTTTTTTTTTTTTGTGTTCTAGATTAGGATTTAGGAGTAGGACGGAAATTCTTTTATATTGAATATAATTTGTGACACGGAAGTCTTAGTATGGACGAGAAAAGGAAACTGTGAGAGTCTGTGACTGCTTTTAATAAATTACCTATGCCTTACGACAAGTTGAATTTTCATCAACTTTGTTGACTAATATTTGACACGTTCATTATTCCACTAAGATAATAAAACTGAGACCCCTTCTCCTAACGCCACATGTATGCCAAACATATTCATGGCCTAGTGCCCATTGAATTTTCATCTCACTGCATCTCTAGGTCATGGTGGCTGCTTACTTGACATTGCAGTCAATTACTTGCACCATTAGTTCACTCGAACAATCATCATCTCTTCCCCTTTTTTCTGGTGTTAGAAAAAATTTATATATTTTAACTCATTTCCCAAACTACTAGCACCATCATTCAATCCATCCATGGCTTCTGCAATTCTTTTAATCTTTTCCCTTTTCTTTCTTCAGGCCATATTATTAGCCTTTGGAAACATTACAAGGAACTCAACACTATCCACCAACGGCAGTGATGCATGGCTCTTGCCTTCCTGCGAATTCGCATTCGGATTTCGCCAGCTCAATGGCACCAGCCTCTTCATGGTTGCCATATGGTACGCCAAGATACCGGACAAAACTGTCGTTTGGAATGCGAATTCCGACAATCCAGAAGTGCCAGCAGGGTCACAGGTTCAGCTCACATCATCAGGCCTCAATCTAAAAACTCCTCAAGGGAAAGAATCCATGTTGACACCACAACTGAACAACAACAACAACAACAACACTATTGTTTCATATGGTGCCATGCTTGACACAGGTAACTTTGTTCTTGTAAGCAACAATTCCACTGTCCTGTGGGAAAGTTTCAAGAATCCAACAGATACCTTGTTGCCAAAGCAATCTCTTGAATTAGATGGAAACCTTACTTCTAGATTGACAGAGACAAATTACACAAAAGGAAGGTTCCAACTTTATTTCCAGAATGGTAATAACAACATCATGCTAAGCCCTTTAGCATGGCCTACCGAATTTCGCTATGACAATTATCTTCCAAGCAGCTCGTTCGATTCGGCGACGCAATTAGTGTTTGATGAATCAGGGGAGATCTATGCAGAGAATGCGAATGGGAATCAAACTGAACCGCAGGGTCCAAGATGGTCTAGCTTGGCTTTGGATCCTAATGACAATTACTATAGAGCAACACTTGATCACTATGGAATTTTCACCCAGTATTCTCATCCAAGGGACCCTAATTCACAACAAGGATGGACGATCATGAGGTACATACCTGACAACATTTGCTTAGCAATAATGAGCAAATTGGGGAGTGGCTCTTGTGGTTACAATAGCTACTGCTCCATGGAGGATCAGAGGCCTACCTGCTATTGCCCTGCAGGGTATTCTCTTGTTGATCAAAGCAATGAATTCAGCGGGTGCCAGCCAGATTTCACCCTCGGTTGTGGCACAAATAACAACAATCAAGGCTTGCAGGCGCGACCGCCAGAAGAGGTATACAATTTCAGCATTATGAGAGATGTGGACTGGCCTCTATCTGATTATGAACAAATGAGTCCTTTCTCTCAGCAGCAGTGCCAAGATTCTTGCTTGAACGATTGCATGTGTGCTGTGGCAATCTTGGACAACAATGAGACTTGTTGGAAGAAGAGGTTGCCACTTTCCAATGGACATGCACACAGTGGAGGGCAAGTGGTGCTCATCAAAACAAGGGTTGCCCCTATAAGCACCCGTGGTTCCGGTAATGACAATGATTCTGCGAAAGATGATAGATTTAAGCCGGTTCTTCGCGGGTTACTCATTGGATCCCTTTTCATTAACAGCATGCTCCTCACGGCGGTTGTTTCGGTTATTTTCATGAAGAAGCCTAAAACTAAGAGGATTGTCCAAGTTTCGAGTCTTTTGGAGACAAATCTGCATTCTTTTACCTACGAAGCATTGAAGGAAGCCACAAGGAGTTTTAGTAAAGAGCTAGGAAGGGGTTCCTTTGGCATTGTCTACAAAGGAACATTGAATTCAGGGTCTTACAATGTGGTTGCTGTCAAGAAACTGGACAGGCTGGCACAAGAAAGAGAGAAGGAGTTCAAGGCTGAGTTGAGTGCCATTGGGAAGACATGGCACAAGAATCTTGTGAGGTTGATTGGATTTTGTGATGAAGGAACACAGAGAATGCTGGTTTATGAGTTCATGAGCAATGGAACTCTGGCAGATATTTTATTTAGTGAAACCAAACCTATTTGGAGTCTGAGGGTGAGATTTGCCTTGGGGATAGCAAGAGGGTTAGTGTACTTGCACGAAGAGTGTGACACTCCAATCATTCACTGCGACATAAAACCTCAGAACATACTCATAGACGAGCATTTCAATGCAAAGATATCTGATTTCGGGTTGGCCAAGTTGTTGCTATCCGACCAGAGTCGGACAAACACTATGATCCGAGGAACACGTGGATACGTGGCTCCTGAGTGGTTTAGGAATGTTCCAGTGACGGTTAAGGTGGATGTTTACAGCTTTGGGGTCATGTTGCTGGAGATCATATGATGCAGGAGGAGTGTGCATGCTGTGTTGGAGCCAGGGGAGGAAGAGAAGGCAGTGTTGACCGATTGGGCTTATGATTGTTACATGGAAGGGAGGGTGGATACTCTGGTGGATGAGGATAAGGAGGTCATGGATGACAGCGCGAGGTTGCAAATGTGGGTGAAGATAGCGATTTGGTGCATTCAGGAGCATCATGAAATGAGGCCAACAATGGGGATGGTCATGCTGATGCTGCAAGGATTGGCTGATGTCCCTAATCCACCATAGCCTTTTTATTCAAACTCGACTCCTTGATTGCCATGGAGCAATAGAAACAAAGGGTGAAAAGAGGCCATGGCAATCAATGACTTGGTTCAATGTAGTGTCAACAAAAAACGGCACAATATTCTTGATTATTTCCTACTAATGAAAATTCTTCATTTTTTGTATACTTCATATGCATAATGAAGTATCCATGGTATCTTGGTGTGAGCATGCAAATATGCTATCCCGGATTTGAGTATATTGTATACAACGAAAAATTATTCTATATTGTTTCACATGAGGAATTTGCTCAGAATTTCATTCACATTCTTCATCATCGATAATACTTGCACCGCATTAATCCGAAATAGAAGAGGCTCCGCTTCCTAGATCTTCTTATGAAAATAAAATATAGTATACATGCACTACTAGCGTTTTGAGTTAAAGCAGATACATGGATTTGTTCAACACCACACCAACAATCCTAGACATCTCTAGTATCTGTCCTTGGATTTCTTTGATAAGGCAATGACATTGAACCTTAGGGAGTCTGGATTTTTCTGGATCATGCTCTGTATGACTTTGGCTGCATCCTGTCGTAATTTAGAGACACAGAAATTTTAAAATTTAAAATAATAGAGTACCTTAGAGGTTATAATTAAGCCAGATTTGAAGGGTTGATATGTCAGGATTAACACGACAGGAAGAATGCATTAGCACAAAGTAATCAGAGGATACACAGGCAGATACGCACAGTAGAAGCAAAGATTTAAGCACACAAGCAGAAAGGGGTAGGGGTGAGGAGCAGAGGGAGAGGCACTTCTATAGTTCCACTAGAAGATTTGAGCACAATCAGTGGCCTAATTTTCCAAACAAATTTAAAGCATTATCTATCTATAGAATTGGTCTTATAAGGCAGGCCATTTGTTCATTGATGCATCTTTTATATTCAGAAACTTGCTCTGGACATACAATTCAACAACAAATGGAATCTTTTCACTATATGCACTTGCAAAATAAATTGATCCTTTCCGTAATGTAAGTCTTTAAGGAACAAAACAATTATGGCCTATACAAAGATATTTACCTTAAGCAGAGTACTTGGGGAGGATGGACCATGAGATATTGGCCCTGACTTTCGTCCATCAAGCTCATAAAGTTGACCTACATGTGAGACACAATTGCATATAAACTAATCAGATAAATATAGACCAAATTAAGGGAGCAGGAAAAGAAATCATATAATTCTTGTATATGGAGGATAACTTAAATAAAGAAACTACCATCCACACAAGCAAAGCAGATGAAATGAGCATCTGCATTATCTGCTGCCTGCATTACAAATAGTTGAAACATACAAATAAAGGAAGAAGGTAAGTTAAGACATTGAATTAGATATATATCTTAACAGTTAGCACTCTATATATTTTAAGCTCGTTCAGTTATAGCTACTGTCTTCCTTCTAATTTAGAAGGAAACTTCTTCACCCTTTTTCCCGAAAAAGTAAATCCTCATAGTCATAAAACTTCAAGATAGTGAAATTCAAGTAAGAAGCATGGTTTGACTCCATAGTATTGATATGTTCTGAAAAATCCAAGGCCATTTGTATGCAATAGGCCTATATCTTTGTGCGTAGTATAGACTCAGTTATAATAGCATAATAACATGCAGTTTTGGAATGCTGGCCTTTTCTTTAGTCAAGTCAATAGTCGAATTCTAAATTGTTATATATAAAACCAGAGTATGTATCACTTCAAAAAAGATAACAACTAACAAATGTAACAACTAACAAGAACAAGATTGACCCAAATGCATTGGATGAATTTTCAAGAAATGAAGATTGAAAATCTAGAAACTATTTGAGCACCGCTAATATATCACATCGTTCCCCATTTTGTGGCGGGTCAATCAATAAATTACCTCTGTATCACCAGCAGTTGCAGCCACTGAATGAGCAACTTCCATTTCTCTGTCATTCTCAAGAAATGCTGCACGCTGTATCATACAAGAAGTTCAAAAAATTTAAAATGAGCATTACGTCAAACTTTCCAATACCGTGTATGCCAGCAAGAGTGGACAATACTAAAAAAAGACACAAGATGGGGCAGGGAGGAATAACCTGTGACGGATCCATGCTTGCAGTAGATTTAAAGAACTTATCGAAGAATGACCCCTCAACTGACAAAAGCAACCCCAACCAAAAATGAGAAATAATGATTGAAGTACTAAAAATCTAGGCAATCTACTGTCGAAAACTTACCAAGTTTAACCTCAGACGAGGTGTTGCCAAGAGCATGAAGCAGCCCTATTGTACCACAAGCATTACCCACAGTTTGCTTCATATAATACACTTTACTGCTATATTCCTACACCATAATACCACATAAAAACCCACTCAAGGGATGCTATATGCTACACAAAATAGAAATTTCCTGGACCATTGTTTACGGAATAATGAAACAAACTTGTAAAGTGGCCTTCAAATACATTATTGTGAAAACAGAATATGCAGAGTTTCTAGAACCACGAAAAATGAATACAGTTACCCACAAATAGATATCTCCACTCACCAATTTTTCATTTAGCTGTTGCAGCCTCTCTTCTTCAGACTGAGAAGATTAAAATGTTTCATAAAATCAATAGATATAAAAGAGAAAAGAAAAAACACAGGCACGTTCAAACAGAGAAAATGATGGGTAAACCTGAGTGGTTATGGGATAAAGAAAAAGCACGGCAAGAACAGGCTGAGGAACCATTTCGAGAAGCGGTTCATCTAAACCGTAAACATCACAGCATTCTGCCTCATCCTGTGGAAGCCCAAGCCCCCAAAGGAACTGAAAATCGATCAAAATTAACTTGCGCACTTAAATTATGCATAGCATGCTCTTAATCGCGCAAAAACAGAAAAGAAAAAACAATAGAAATTGAGAATGCAACTATAAACACTAAAAATGGCCGAGTAAAAAATTAGTGACTATCGAAATTGAATTGAAGACATAAAGGGGGAGGGGATCGATTGAGAAAAAACCTGGTTCATGACATCAGGGTTAGCTTCGAGAGGAAGCCATCTTTTAGCAGAAGCGCTTACTTGTAACGTCGCCATTGATCACTTTTGCTTCTTTCTCTACTTCCTTTGTTTTTTCAGTTTTTCTTCCCACACTTCTCTGGCTTCAGATTAATATATAGTCTTGCGTTGGGCCTCTCAGTGGGCCTTGAGTCCACACCAATCAGGTCCACTAATTAAATATAGCGTCTCCCTTTATAAGCACTTTCCCCTTTATTAATTCTTTTTTTCGTAAATTCTTGCTTACATGATGAATAATTTATAATTAAAAAACCTTTTTTTTAAAGAAAGATGCATTACTAGGTAAAAAAAAAACTCAAATTTGCGCTTCCGGTTAATAGAACATATTCTGCAGCTTTGTAGTGTGCAGCAGAAGCATTCTTTTATTTTCGTAGATAACATTTTATGTTGATTTTCTTATTTTATTTTATTATAATGCCGAAGTTATTAGGTGATTCAATGACTAATCAGGTGAATTTCAGTACCACATATTCTTAAGTCACATGCCAGGGCCAGTTCAACAGCAGCAATAGTTGGTATGGGAAGTCTCTGAATAAGAACAAATTCCATGGTAGAAACCACTTAAAAAGAGTTTTTGTCTCTAGAAACAGAAATGGGAACTAGAAAGGGGAATTGAATTTCACAGGCATTAGCACAAACACGTTAAGGTCATAAACAGTATGTGATTATGTAAGTTTTTTTTTTTTTGTCTTTCCTTTTTTGGCAAAATGAAAAAAGAGAATGCAAATGATGCTGGGGGAGCTGCCCCCGCTGAGAACTACGTAGTGTTTGATTCAGTTTTATATGTAATAAATTGCACATAATTTTATATGTAAGCTTTATTCTTGATAGATTCATATTAACTCTTTCAAAAAAAATATTACTATTATCTATTTTTAAATAAGCACATGGTTTATTTAAGCTTTGATTTGTTTTTTAATCAATTTAGTGATGTATATGCTAGATAAGTTGTGTCCAGATAATATTATTATTAGTAGAATTTTTTTTTAATTAAAGAGTTTTTTTATATCTTCATTAACATAATTATAATATTTATTTTATTAAGACTACTAATAGAAAGTTGAACTAAATTATTATTTTGATAAAATTTCTTATGCTATATAGAATTAATAACTAGAAACACAAATTTTATTATACCAATATGATGATTGCTAATCAAATTTAGATAATAAACTCAAATGTCATAACAAAAATTAAACTTAATGCATTGAAATATTTTACTTGGTCAATTGATCTGTCTTATACCATTACAGAGAACAAGATCTAACAGCAAAGCACTTCAGCTTTTGAGCAAAATGTATCAACAAATAGAATCTTTCAAACCCTACGAACCCATTTCTCAAGCCTAAGTTGCTTCAAGGCAGGACCAACATAAGGTTTACCCTTCTGAGGGCATCGCCATTTCCCTGTAGTCTCCATGCTATTGCACTGTTGAAGAACATTTGTTGCTTCTGTTAATGCCTTCCTCTTTGTGACACCCTGCTTTTCACATGCTAGTGGAACTCTTCCTGTATTTGTTGAACTTTGTAATGACAACTTTTCTGATTTCTTCCAAGAATTTTCATCATTTGATTCCAAGTATCTGCCTTTCCTTGCTGAAACAAAACCACCATTTTCTTTATTGCTTGTACAAGTTGAACTTCTTGCTGAGGAGCTTTTAGCTAAACTTGTGCTTATTACAACCTTGTCTTGTTGGATCTCAGCTTTTGATTTTGCTTCTCTGATATCATTCTTTTGTACCATTTCTTGAGTTATGTAGTCTGAACCTTCCTTGACATCCAATGGCATTTTTCGTGCTTCTGGGCTACAACCAAGACTTCCATGATTCAGCCTTAATGTTTCCCCATACTTGGTTGGACTCAAATTGTGTTGCAGTGCCTTATCTTGCTTGCATGGCTGCAAAATCTTTTCCAAATGGGAAGTACTAGTCGTAGCTAGACTTCTCTTTGCTTCAACACTACCATCACCCTATGATTTTCAACACCAAAGTTAGGGGAAATTATTGTATACAATCATGAATCTAGAGAGTAACTATAAGCTTCTTCCGTTTGAACTTTCACCTAGTGAGTAAATATGCAGTATTTGTAGTATACCCACAAAAGTTACACGAGTAATTCTGTAACACAGATTTTGAAAGAGAAAATCAAGAATGAGTACCCTGCTTGAAGGCTGCTTTAACCTCTTGGTTTCATCACTAGGGCTATTGTGTTGTACACATCGTTTGGGATGAACATTCTCTGACCCGTGTTCATCCTTATACATACTACATGTATCAGGTACAAAGGACTCATTATCTTCAGATATAAACATTTCCTTCTCACACTCGTTATCTTCAAAAGAAGAGACATCCTTATACATATTATACATACTACATGTGTCAGGCACAAAGGACTCATAAACATAGCTCGACAACCAGTTTCTGATGTCAGGAGGCTCTGAATATTTAAAAAAAAAAAGAAAAAACAAGCACAGATAAACAAGAAGTAATCAATGTAACTAGTGGAAACAACTAAGAATTTCACATTTCTATAACATTGCAAAGAAGTCTCTAAGAAATCAAGTTATAGCTATTTTTGGCAAATAAGATTCTAAAATAAGCAATGCGAAGTACAAACCAGAAAGGAGTGATTGTGGGCTGAAAGGATCCTGATGTTGTAACAAAAAAATAAACAGAGAAAAATCAGATGCAAAATCTTGAAAACCCCATTTCTGAGCGTAACTTTGAAACCCCTTAATCAAAACTATGACCAAATAATTTGAAGGTTTAGAAATTTTAACTTGGTCAAGCTCACTTCTTCGTTATGCTTACCATCCTCAACACAACCACTGCTACATTGGACTAGCTTCTCCCCAGCAACCACTTCATCTGGGGTCTTAACCTTTTCCAAATTCGCCTCTTTCTCTTCTTCTTCATCTGTCTGTGATTCGCGTCCTCTGAAATCAGATACTTGGAACCCAACATTCGAATCCGGATCGGGAGACTGATACCGATAGCTCGAGAACCAGTTCCCAACATCAGGAGGCTCTGAAAGACAAACCCACAGAACACATTAATGAAAAACAGGAGCTTCCTTTATCAGGGATTGGGGTTTATCTTTCTGCATAAATTTGAAAACTTTGAGAACCCCCAATTTCTCATTCCTAAGCAAATTCCTATGTTTTCATGCTGTTACGTGAAATTCGATAAAGAATAGATTACTTACCAGAAGGGCACGACATCGAGGGCCACGAATTGGGAACCTAAAACACCAAAAACGAAATCGTACTGAGAAAAAAAAGATATGTTGGGAAGAAGAAAAGATTAAGCCACTTTCCCGGCGTCTTCTCAGCAGCCAAGCAGAGTGGGAGGAGCAGAGTTGTTGGAGATTTGATCCTACCTGGGTATTACTGAAGCTTTGAAGGGTTGGGATTGAATCCATGAAAATGCATCCAAAGAGTGTGGAACCAGACAAGAACGTGAAATAGTTAGTAGTCGAGCTTGTCAAAAAATTTTAATTTTCGCGGGGCGCAGTGGCGCCGCTTTTTGAAATTTTTCATCTTCTTCTAAATTATCTATGATAAGATGATTGTATTCTCTCTTTTTTAAACAAAAAAAAAAAAAAAAATCCAATTCCAAACCCCAGTGTTTCCCTTGGAAAAGATAGCACGTTATAAAAAGAGCGAACACTTAAATCAATTCTTTAAAAGTCCTCGTTATTATTATTTTGTGCTAATTACATCAATCTCTCATAGAGCTGACTTATGACTTATGCATTAGAGTTTATTTTCATAAGAATGATTTAAAAATTTTAAAATATGTTTGATAAACACGCAAGTGATTTTTTAAAATCTAAGAGAGAAAGAGTGCAATTTTAATAATTTTTAAGAGAGATTGGTCTAATTAACCATATTCCCAAATACTCTATTTTATACTATGAAATAGCAAATTGAGATAAAGGATCTTTAAAAACCTATTTTCGGCATATTTTTCGAGTATCAATAATTTGAACATTAACGGTGTTTTGTTTAAACTTATTTAATAAAAAAATCACCTTTTTAATTAAGATAATTACTTTTCATTTATATAGATTTTTTTTTGAGAAAAATTAATTCTAAATAACATTCTTTTTCAGCTTTTAAGTAAAAGCTAAATGAAATAGTTTCTAGAAGGAAAAAAAAACTATTTTCAACCTTTTTAACTCTAACAAAAATTAACATTTTAACCAATAATTTTTAAAAAATTGAAACAAACTCAAAATGACTTACGCATCCATCGATAGAAAGCTAGCATCTGGTTAAAAGGTCCCAATGGAGACCACAAAATTTTGGAATATCCCATTAAATTTTATAATCGTAAATTTTATAAGAATTTTAGAGGGAATCTCCCTAAATTTTTATCTCATACATTAAGGGCGTTAAACAATGTAAAGTAAAATGATAAAAAAAATTAAAAAAAATAGTGACAAAATAATGGAAAATGGGATCCTACATATAGGTAAAATACAAGGCAGGGAAAAGACTACAACAATTCTTGTGGCCGAAACAATTCCCTTTGGTCTTCTACTTTTTGCCATTATCCGATCCCTCGTTTCTGTAACTATCTAATATTATACTACAGGTGTTCATTGTGCCGGCATCAAGGAGACCGTGATTCCAAAGTTTGATCATGAATAACCTCCAACACCTGTACCAAAGGATATTTAGTGTTGCCAAAGCAACTAAGAACCTTGGGGGTGGGGGAAGATGAGATATGCAGCAAGCAATTACACCAAAGAATAAGAAATATGCTCTCAGTAAGATATATTTCCAACAAAGCAAACAGCCCTACCACATTTTATCATGCAAACTAGGATTCATTTCTTTCTAATTGATGGATACCCATTTCATAGGAAGAATTGCCCACGCAAAGTTTTCTATTCAAACTACTCACAATAACAACAAAGTCTTTTCCCATCAACAAGGTCGACATTTATCTTATTGTAAGCCATGTATGCAGACAAGCCAACTAATTAAAGTAGAGGGAATTATGTGTGTTTTAAAAATGACACAAAATTATAGCACATAGTAAATTAGAAGATATGTCCATTTTGTAATGCCATCTTTTGGAACATATATGACAAGGCATGTTTTAGTATACAATTAACTGATGAATTCAATCTGGAGCCCATTAACTCCATGCAGCCAAGTCAAAACTTAACTTTAGTAGGGAAACTGCATGAAATTAGAGAAGTACTAATAGAAGAAAGAAGCAAAGCATTACCAAAATAAAGCTGGGGATGAGATCAGCTCTTTTCCATGAAGCTTGGAAAATGCCTCACAGGCCCAAGGAACATGACCATCAGCCAGCACCCTGACATGGTAAAAATAAATGAAACTCAAAATAGTTAAGCACGTGATACAGAACATTTATGAGTTATGCTAAATGGCTCGAGAGATTTGTCACAAAAATTTGAAGAATACACCTGTCATGATTTGATTGGGAAAGAGAATTAAGGTGAGGAAAAAGTGAGTGAGGGGTTAAAAATGTATTTTATAAAGGTGTTAACACATTTGCACATAATGTGCAAAATAATGTCGAGCTAAAAATCATTTTCAAACATTTATTTATTCATCATGCAAGAACCAAAAAGCAAAGTACTGCCAGTTATGGGGAACATGTAACGGTAAAACAAATAGAAGGTACACATATGAGATTAATATGATGGCCACCAGTTGATACCTTTGTTTCCTCATAAAAGAGTTCCAAAGATGCATTAGTTGTTTTTCATCTTTAGAAACATCCACAAAATCATCAAGCATCTGCAAAATTACAGTTTAACATTAGATGACGATTGTTAAAATAACAAGGTTAGTTGCACTTTAAATATACAATAGTAAACCATACAAGATTTCGGAGAGCATAACTTCTGCAAATTAGGTGGCGTTTGTTTATTTATTTTTGGTTGACATGTTTTCAGAAAGGACAGAAATTTTTTTTGAGGTTCTTTTTGAGCTTACCCTTCGGTCTTCAAGATCTGCAATGTCATTGTCAACTTCGTCTTCACTATCACGATCTGATAACACTTGTTCTAGAGCCATAGGCTTCAATTAACACACGCAACAAAGTAAGAGTCATGGCTTAGAAAAAATCATGTTGGAAAAGCATTAAAAGAATGTCTATTACCAGAAGAAACCTCAAATTAAGAAAAGAAAGTCAAATATTATTATGCTAAGAAATGTTTCAAATATACCACAATCAACTATTTAGCTAAGAAGCCTAGGCCAATTTCTCTGTATACACACACACACACACACACAAAAGAAAATTCCCCCCACATGCACACGCACACAAACAAGAGGTATCCTCTAACATCAAATAAATTTGTCGAGAGAGGGAAGATGAGACAGATATGAAACATCCAGTAAACAACAAAAATGCCAAACCAAGGCGTATGAGCCAACCAATGACTCAAACATAATAAATGACAAAATTGAGTTCCCATAATCAGCAGACAAGAAAACCAGCAGCCCATCATTAAACATTGACCCATATACTCTAGTTTGTTTGAGATAAGATCTACAAAAGCTAGTAGTCACTACAAGGATAGCAGTCTAACTGACTCTAACATCATATTCATAGTATGACAGACAAGTGTTAAACACAAAAGCAAGAATTTCTACAGTCAACGAATCACTACAGCCTTCAAATCCTCGCAGCAACTTGAGCATAAAATAGGTTATACATCAAATATGTTAATAAGTAAATAAAAATTATCAAAGAGATCTAAGATAACTAATCACCTGAACTCTGTGCGAGTGAAAGAACTGTCTCTTCTGCAGGAGCATGCGGCTGGAAAAACCATTTTGAATTAAAAAATTGAATCAAATTGGCTAAATCATAATGTTGACAAGATAAAATAAATAATGACTATGTACCAAAAAGAAAGCAATATTCACTACAACACATCTCTCTGAAACTAATTGTATTTCATGGGGATCACAAGGTTTTGGAAGATATTCATTAAAGTAAATTTCATGGGATGACTGATGCTCATGGTGACAACAATAATAAATAGGGTAAATTACACTGACCTCCCATAAGGTTAGACAATATTACACATAGACCCCATTATTGGCAAAAATATACATCTCCTTTGAGGTTTAGGTGATATTGCACCTGATACCTTTATATTTTGTGAAATGTGACATTGAACACCTCAGAAATATTACACTGAATATCCCAGTAAAGAGAGTCAGTGTAAGCATGACAAATGGAGTGTCATGTATAATATCATCTAATTTCAAGGGCAAGGGAGGTCCAAGTCAGTGTAATTTACCAAAATAAACATGCACGCGCCAGGAAACCTTAATCACAAGATGATAGAAACAGAATGCAGATATTCTAAAACTCAAAACATCATCAGAGTTAGGCATTCAACTTTGTATTTTTTTTAAAGATATTTAAAATGTTGTAAATATTTTATTAGTTACAACTTGATGTTTCAAAACTTACCACATATCTATAAGAAAAATATAATAGCCATAACTGTGTTACATAGAAACTAGTTAACTATATTTCATTAAACAAAACAGCAACTAGAAAATATTAGTTAGAGAGAGTAACAGAGAATTCAAGAACATTTGAGCCTTCATTTAAACCCAAAGTTCATGTCTTCAAAATGCAAGCTTTAGGTTTCTAATAACATACTTTCTTGAGTCAGATCGATCCATGTTTAACTTCTTTGTTTTAGCAGGAACAACAGGATCACTTCTATATACTGATTTACTACATTCAGGGTCCCCAGAAGATTGGGGCATGGCAATTGAAACACCTTGAATATTGAAACTAGATGCACCATGCTCCAGGCAGTCTGTGGTGCCAGGATGATCAGGGCCAAAAGTTTCCATGCCTTGGTTTCCATTCTGAATATGAGATGTTTTAGACAGATTCTCCCCTTTGCAGGAGATTACATCTGCAAATAATTTTCGAAGTTCAGTCCAAGCTTCTAAGAGTGAATAATTAAAGAAATAGAATGACAATACTTTTAATAAGTGCAATGTAAAGTAGGGATTTGTCCCTCCTCTATATGCTGAAGATAAAAAGGATATATATTGCTTCTAACTATAGTCATAGGAAGCATCAACTAAAATTGTTACCATCATTCTTCTCTAGAAATCCATTCTGTGTGCCTTCTGGTGAGTCCAACTCCAGGAACTTTACACTGGCACGCTTTTCATTTTGAACAGATTCCTTTCGTAAACGTTTTCGAGGCCTTGAACTGTACAGATGTTATTATTAAATAATTTAAAGTTGGTAATCTTGCTCAAAATTATATGAATAGTGACTGCTTTAAATACACACACACAAAAAAATAACCAACCAGAAGAAGAAGGTTTGTGATTGTGGATTAACTCCATCAGCAACATTCTGCATACAGATTAGATAAGTAATCAGCAAAACAAACAAAAACAAAAATCCATTCATTTCAATGAAAATGGGAATTTGATCGTACAGTCATTACAAAAAGTAGTTGTTATAAAAAGACTTAACATAATTACAACAAATGTTCAGTAGAAGGTTAACTGATGTGACAGATCAACACAAAGTCATCATTAAACCTGGACGTGTTCTCAGCCTTTTTCCCAACAAATAAATTGGGAAGCCGGCATATTTCTCACTGACAGAACAGCAAAATATCAATACGACAGATGGAAACCAAAAAACCAAAACAGTTGCAATCAAGCTAGGGTATCTAACGGCATTTTAGGATATCACCACGGAATCCAGATTCTACTTGATAAATGTTTTCCCTATTTTTTTCATGGTCCCTAATCCATAAGCAAAGTGAACCATTCACCATAAATCCAAATTAAATAAGATTCTGACCTCTGATCTCAATACATCAATCTTTACAGAGACATTCACTGCTTGGTAATCTTCAGTCACCTACAAAATAGAAGAGCTATAGGTTAAGAGTAACTCAGAAGGAATCAATAATAACAGCTTTTATAGTTGCAATTACGAACCCAGAACTCAAAGTTGAATAGATCATGTGATGAACAGAGATGAAATCGTAAGCCCTGCACAAATAAACCAATCTTTTGATACATTGCCGAAGTGAAGAATAGCAACAAATATTAAGAAAATAATTATGGAAATGGAAAAAGAAGCTAGCTATGATTGGGCAAATGTATAACATGTCAAAAGATGTGGCTAATAGCCAAAAGATGCGGAAAACAAGTCATCATTAATTGGACCTGATTGTTCCAGCTTAAAATATGAAAACAACTTTCCTACAGAAGATGAACAGATACAGACTAACAAAAAACTAGTAGAGACCATAGCTATCTCGAATTCTTTTACAGCTTTAAAACAAATCTATGTGGGTCTACCATTCAAATCAGAGGTACATACAATGCCGAAATTCAACTATGTGTCCATGACATATGGTTTTCAATGTTTTCAACTTCCTCAATTTCCGACAGAGAAAATGGTATACCAACCCTCCTTATCATTAAATTATGAACAGAACAAGCAATACAATAATACAACTCACAGTACATATACCTTAAAGCTTGCACATTGCATCAAGCAAAACGGACAAGAAAAGTCTTCAGTCACTGCATTTGAAAAGAGACAGGATATGTATCATGCTATCAGCTTTGTCAGAATCTTATTCATCCAAACTATAGGTAGATGCAAATCAGCACAACAAAATTCTCAGGCTATAAACAACTGCAAGGATATTGGAGTCAGTGAAAAGAAAACTAAAATCTTTTAGTTGCTTCTCCTCAATAACTTAAGCTTTGAGAGAGATGGCTTTTGATATAGTATCTGAGCTTTTATGACCAAATAGCCTATAGCTCAATCCTTGCCACCTCTATTTTCTAAGTATTGTCCACGCTTCAAGCCCAAAAAAACTCTTGCATGAGGGGGTGTGCTTAGATATAAATCCATTCATTTGCTTCTTCCTAACAGTTTAAGCTTTAGGAAAAGATGGTTCTTGATAAAAACAAATCGTAAAATGTTGACAATAAGTCTTATTGCTCTTCAGAAAACATATTTACTATCAAAGATAGTGGGAAAGACACAATGTTAAACCTATTTATGTAAAATATGATATACCTTCAGTTTTTCGTATCATGTTGTAACAGTCCCTATAGTTGAAAATCACAATTCCAGCTCTCAACCTACAAAACAAGTAGGCAAAAAGAACTTGATTCATAAAAAAACCTTTTATTAATTGTTACTCAGGTAGCTTGTGATTTTGTAAATTGGACCATCACCCTTAATTTTTTTTTTATGAATATTATGCTTGAGTAGTTGAATATATGGAGAGTTAATGCAAAATCGAAAAGCAATTAATGTATGCATTTTTCCTCAGTGGATTCATTGAGACATATGTTTTCTGTTACCTATTATTACCTTTGACTTCCATGAACAATAATTCACATGTAAAACAGATATCTAAGTATGGTGAACATTTGCATATATCACGATACAATTCATGCGATATGATGTGATTCTCGTCCCCAGTGATGCACATCACACGTTGTATCGAAATGGGTCAAAAATTGTTGCTGTATCGTGCAATTCACCTCTGAACTGCTGGAATTCCAACAAGTATCATGTTTGTGCAATTCACACAGGCTGGGTCATGCGTCCTACCGGGTCGGGTTGTGTGGACCCAGTTCACGACTACCCTAATTTTTTTCCTTTTTTTGCAAATAAAATGACGGAACAGGCCTCCCCTTTTTATATCTTCTCTTTCTGCTCAATTTTTACTCAACAAAAACCCTATTACCTCCATCTTTTCTCCTCCATCTCAAAAACCAATATCTTGTTGGAGCCCTACCGCTCTTTTTTGTTCCCCTTTCAACAACCGCGCACGTTGATCATCTCCAACTGGTACTTTGTTTTTTCAATGTGTTTTGTTCTTTCATCTCTATCCAAAACACGGGTTCCTCTTCTTCTTCTTTTTTTTTCCTGCTTTATGTGGCTAAGCTAGTTTTTAAATGTGCTGTTTGGTTTTTTTAATTATGAGTCTAGAATTCTCTATTTTCTAATTGAGTATGAGCACCTATACTAGTCAGCTAGTGTGCTCTATTTTACATTTTAATGTTATTTGACTTTAATATGTTACTTCTCATGAAGAGTATTTTTACATTATTTCTACGTATTGATCATGTATGTTACGACTCGCGATACGAATCCCAGATTAATAACCATGATGGCGAACCATTAAGTTTCGGGAGGATCCCTGTTGCTCCCAAATTAAATACTTTATTTCTCACTGAATTCTTCTTTTACCATATGTGTCAAGATGAATAAATTGACAAATAATTGATGTCCAGCGGCATAATTATTAAAAAACACTTTGTAGTTTGAATGAGCACATTAGCAACTCAGAAATGGCAGAAAAAGTAGGATGTAATAGTTACCTCCTTCTACGCTTTGCTTTTATTTTATAGCTCAGACATCTCCTAAGAAAAGAAGGCTGCAAAAGACATGAGTTAGAAAGTAGAATCAAACAATGAATAACTTTTTTTTTTTTA
>QANU01015964.1:689424-791498 GCA_003254905.1 Nissolia schottii
CCAATACATCTAGTCCCACATTGGTTACATCACAAACCTTTTAAGTGTTTATATACCTTTAGTAGTTATTGCTTTGGTAAAAAGGGTTGAGAAGGGAGTTGGGCTCGCGCGCATGAGTCCAAGCCGGTTGGGCCCTTCGAAGGCCAAACCGATGGATTCCCCCCCCGCGCGCACGATAAAGAGCGTCCTGGCTTTTTTGCAAAATTATTTTTTTTGAATTTTTGTAGCTTACCCGAGCACCCATATTTTTCACAAATATTGAATTCCACGTCTACTATGTCCTAGCATAACGCATATACGAATATTTGCTTATAATTTAATTAAACTAATTTAAAAAAAAATTAAAATTTTTTTTTTTGCCCAAATTCGCCAACCGCGTTGGCGAATTCAACCTGAATCGCCAAACGCGTTGCCGAATCCTGCCACGTCAGCGCAAAGGGGGGCACTCCTGTATTATGTTTTAAAACGGGGGTATTTTGGAAAATAGTTCCTGTAGCAGGGGCAATAGAGTAAAAACGTCCAAATTTGACACTTTAATCTATCACGTATTTATGTCACAAGCATTATAAAAGTTAAATTATAATTAAATGAAAATAAAAATTACTCTCACCAAAAGTTGATCTTCTCCTGACTAACAAAGTGTTTGTAAAATCACTTTGACGCTATCTTAGAGGTAGTATATAATATATAATAATGGTGAGATAAAATCCTAATTTGAGCAATATGAATCTCTTTTTATAAGAGTTGTCCAAATAAATCAAGAGAATAACTTAAGAAAAAAGATGATTGGACTAGGTTAACAAAATAAGAATAAAAAAGAAATAATGGCCCGACTAAGCATTGGTCTAACCCGTTTTAGATTGATCAGTGCTGAGTCGGACTAACCCAAATACCCAATACATAATTAAGATATAATAAAAGTAAAATATAAGTATATTACGCATTACAAATGGAATAAAAACAAATGCTTTTTGTTTTACTGTTAAATAATATACTTGCTTATATCTATAAAGTTTTTACATTATACCCCCATCTTGTGACGTTCTTTAGTGTTCATTGAGCTTGTGCAAAAGGTGGAATCGTGGGTTACGGTTAAATGAATGCTTGTCAAAGTATGGGAGAAAGTATTATGGTTGCATGGTTGGTATGAGGATAGTCACAAGGATGCCTAAGAAACTCATTTCTAATGTGTAGATGCTTTACATTCACTCTTGCAGCATGTGTTTCATTTATTGGAATACATGGTATGCAGTGTTAATCTTTGTTTGTTTCTTGGTCATTTACATATGAATTTGATTAGTGCCTAATTATCCCCTCATGTCTATAATAAATCAAAGGGATCAATTTAAAACCAAAAAATATCATCAAATGTTTGAATTGTTTAATTTCATTGCATTGTGAAAAAAAAAATGATATACTTCCAACAATCCTTTGACCAGAGCATAAAATGTTCATCTAAACAATCAATAGCACATGGAAATCATCAATTATGCAATATAGATATGAGTTTAATTTTTACTCAGTGTAAAGTATTTTTATACTATTAACTAATTAAATTTTTTCGCATTAATATATCATTCAAAAATTATGTATATTAAAAAATTTGATTGAATAACAATATAAAAAATTTTACATTATTAAATTGTAAAATATGAATGCAAAATTTAATTTTTCAAAAGAAATTGGAGTCAATTAATGGTAGACCGTGGGCCAGCCCAAAAATGACGTAAATCAAAATAGACTACTATTTTACTAACTCGAAATTAATACAACCTAAAGTGATCCGACTCTTTAATGGCTTGGTTCGAAGTAATTTAGTCTGAAAGGGTTGGACCACTCCGTTTTGATAGTTCTACCTTTTATTAACAGGGTTTGTGTGCATGGCCCCTCATTGGTTGTTGCCATGATACTCCTCCTTGGGTAAGACTTTTATAAAGAAAATTGTTTAAAAGACTTGATAAATCACTTTATGTATTAATATACATATTTTGATGAATGACGTTTATTGTTTTAATGAAAAAAAAAATGTAAAGTATCATTCATCAAAATGTGCAAATTAATTTATTATGTGTATAAAACATTGTTTTTGTAGGAGATGCCCAGGTAATTTGAATGAATAATAACATGGGGATATTAACTACAGTAATAATATGAGAACAGGATGGGTCTCCTAGCCTAGGACCATGATCCGGGCTTTGCAGTCCAAAAGATATTTATATATACTAATAATATATTTAAATCACATTCTTATTAATATTTATGGTTCTGGTAAATGGAAGCTTTATATTTTTTTTTTCGAGTTAGTAAAATAGTAGTCTATTTTGATTTAGGTCATTTTTGGGTCACAAAATTTTGTCGGCCTAAAAGTTTACAAATAGTTAATAGCCATAGGATCTATCTGATATCATTCGTAAGCTTTCCAAATTTATGCTCATTATTCATCATTTTTTTTCTTTAAATTATTTTCTCTTTTACCACAAATAATCAAGAAATTTGGTGTAACACTACACTTAATTACAAAAATTTAATTTAATATTACACTTTATTTTTAACTACACTTAAAAAATTATCATTAAATATAAAAATAATATTTTATTGACCAAAAATTACATTTTATGATATCAAAGTTCACCCTCAATTAGGTCACATCACAAAAGGGACCAATTAGTATTAAAAATGTAACATTTGTTAAAAAGTAATATTTGTTAAAAGTGTAGTATAATTTGTGTAATGTATATTATTATTTAGAATTATCCGGATGTGGTAATTTAGATAAACACATGAAGTAATCCACGTTACTACTTTGAAGACAATGTGGATTACTTGAGTAATTCAAGATTACCAACAATCATGTCATACTAAACAAGGTACCATAGATTACCAAATAATTTTAAAACCAAATTATCAATAATTTAGATAAATTACCTCATATTAAACGCCCTCTATAATCTTTGTCCAATGTTTTTGTTTATATTAAATGACACTTTTAAGTATAATTGTAAAAAAAAAAGTGATCTTTTTGGCCAAATTTTTTGAAGTGACATATATTTTATGAAAAACATGAATTGATTTACTTAGTAAAAGATAAATGAATTTCTCATATATTTTTGTGGCACGTGTAGGTAAACATTTTATATTACCCCGCGTTTGCCGTGACAATGTCCCTTTTCCATCTTTAACCAACCGGGAAAAAAAACTGATGGTCTGTCGTTGTCGAAGAAAAAGATACACTGTCAAGTGGATATATTAAAAAAATATTTTATGCTAACTTTGTGTTGTATATAATTGTTCGCTTGATTATAGTGAAATATTTAATCTTAATATTTTGTATAAAATTGTAAACTTGTATTCATATAGTATTATTTTAAATAGTATGGTTCATTAGGCAAAGACACGAACAAAGACGAGTAGTGATAACGTGAGTTCTAAAGTTTAAACGCCGATAGGTATGAAGTGTGAACCCACGTGTGTCTTATGGGTGAGTTTCGAGGATTACTTATACTAAATGTAAAGCAGGTTTTAAATAAGTTTAAGCCTTACCACCCACACGTTGTTATCTCTATCTGAACAATATATATGCACAAATAAACTCTTTTGAGTATAAACATGTAACATAAACTTGAAATGTCAATATGACAGTTGTACTCCAAGTGTGAATATATATATATATATATATATATATATATATATATATATATTGATAAAAATAGATTGGTCAAACATTATAATTGTTAGGGATAATCGAACATAATTCTAATTGTTCAGCGCAATGTAAAATCAACTACTAAGTTATGAAATAAACATTAAATTCTATATTTTAAATAAGTATCAATTTTTAAATGCATCTACAAATCAATAAATAGATGAAATGGATAAACAGTAATGTTAGAGGGCATATTTTATAAAATTACTCTCAACTCTTAATGTTTTCCAAAAGAATTGATAATTGTGGAAAAATGTTCTGGAGATGAACATTTGATTAAGAACGAATGAAGCATTGTAATTAACATTTCAATTTTCAAGTAAGTGTCATTTTTTCCAAAGAGGAGTTTTTTCTATTATAATGTCCCTATTTATAAAAAATATTATTAAAATATTATTATTTTAAAATATATTATTAATTTTAATTTTTTTTTAAATCACCGATGACAAAGCTTGGGAAGTGTTGCCTAAAGTCCCAAGAGATATTATTTAATTAGTTGAATAAAAATATCAAAATCATGAGTTGAACATGGGACAATGAAGCTCCAATCCAATGCTCTAACCATTTTACCAACGTTGAATCTTACAATATGTTTGCACACAATAATATATATATATATACACACACACACACATACGTACATATACATATATACTATTTTATATATAAGCCAAAATTTAATTCCACAAAATGAAATAACTAATCTTAACACTAAATAGAATATTACAACATCTTTACACTTGTTTCTTTTTCTTTTTTAAGGTGAAATTTTGAATGAAAAAATGTTAAAATTCCAAAAAAATTGTGTTTCTTTTTTATTTTTCAATTATTTTGCTTTTAACTTTTTTTTCCAAACAATTAGGAAAAAATTGGTTTTCATTATTTTGAAAACCCAATTAGTTTTGATGAAATATTGTACAATACAATATGAAATAACTGAAATACAGATTCATTAATTTGTTTTTTTTAGCCTATGACCCATTTTGTTGATAATTTTTTTCATTTCTTTATATTATTATTCAATTAATTATTAAAGTTCAAATTTTTTATAGTTTCCTATAAAAATGGAATATGAATGACTCACTCTTCATCAAGTTTTCGGGCCATAATCATTATGTAAGAGAGATGGTTGAGTGGTTCCAATGCGAATTTTCCCAATTTTTCATAAAAAAAATTGAGCTTTCAAAATAATGAAAACCTATTTTCCCCTAGTTGTTTGGGAAAAAAATTGAAAGCAAAATAATTGAAAAATTAAAAAGAAACACAATTTTTTTGGGATTTTAATTTTTTTCATTCAAATTTTTTTCTTAAAAAAGAAAAAGAAACAAGCGTAAAGATGTTGTAATATTCTATTTAGTGTTAAGATTAGTTATTTCATTTTGTGAAATTAAATTTTAGTTCATATATGAAATAATATATATTTATGTATGTGTGTGTGTATATATATATTATTGTGTGCAAATATACAGTATGATTCAATTTTGGCATAGTGGTTAAGGCATTAGGTTGGAGCTCTATTGTCCCATGTTCAACTCATGGTTTGGAGACATCAACTAATTAATTAATATCTCTTGGGACTCTGGTGATTTAAAATAATAATAATAATAAATGTCACGTTATACAAAACATGTGTAATTTGATAATATGTTTTAAAATAATTATATTTTGGTAATATATTTTATAAACAGGGGCATTATAGTAAAAAAAATCTTGAAAGAGTTACTAAACATGTTCTAATATCAAAGTAATTTAAATCAATTTTATAGAAATATTCTTATATCTATCTACTTATTTTATGTTCGCCAAAAATACATTTTTTTAAGTCTTTTAATTATATTTGATTTGTCAATTTGGTTATAAAAAAAAATTGTCAATATGATCCTCTATACTTTTTCTCTCGCTTATAATATGATCTCTCATATTTTAAATTGCTATCAATTTGATTTTATAACTATTGATTTTAACATGTTGCAAAGATCAAATCATAACTTCATCACCTTAAGTCAAGTTGAACCAAATTACGTGTCATTTTTAAGTCAAGGAAAAAAAAATCTAAAACTTTCATCCAAACTCCAAGAGTTGATCCGGATGATTTCAAGGTCAAACATGACTTAAAAGTGATAGTTCAAATAAAAGTAGTAGAATAAATTGATGATAAAAATTAAAATAATATCGGTTTAAAATGTAGAGGACCAAAATTGTGATAAAAGAACCAAATTGACAACTCACAAAGTTAAAGGCCCGAATTTAGTAATAAAAACAACTAGATAACCAAACTGATAAATTAAGTACAGTCAGAGGACAAAAAGGTATTTTAGTCTTTTGCTTTTCACTTGATACTCTTTTTATCATTCATTTAAGAAAGGTAAAATGAATATATATAGATAGATAGAGGGGTTAAGATTAAGTTACACAAGTGTAATTTTAAATAATTATTATATTGTTAATAACTTTTTAATGGCCTAATTTTTTGAAAAGCTAACGATTGAATTAAAAGTTTATATCATAAAGATCATGTCTATAAATTTTCATATTATTTTATAATTGTTTGCTATATTTTTTTATATACATAAAAATCGACGTAATATGTACGTTTAAAACGTCTAAACATCAAATCAATTTGATTACATTCTTGTTGATTTTCAATTTTTGTGAAATTTGACATAAATGATCTATATGATAGTTAATTATAATTCAAAAGTTAGATCGACAAAATTTATATTTTATAAAATGTTTTTAAGTAATGTAATAATAATTAAAGTTACACTAGTGTAACTTGATCTTAACTATATATGTATATATAATTATTAGAATTTATTTAAAAAAAAATGAGAACTAATTTGTTATGCATTAATAATATAAAACATTTTTACACAATTATTCAATTTTGTTTTCTCATGTGCATGACTTATTATGTAATAGATAAAATTAATAGTAAAAAAAAATTAACTAATGTGACATAATGTGATTAGATGATTGGGTAAAAAAAATATACCTAGTCAATAAATAATAATCGAACTCGTTAACTTTTTTTAAAGTTTTTTAAAACTTGGTGAACAAGCAAAAGAACGAGGTCGTGCAATCTACCGCGGAAAGAGAATATTATGCCTAATGTCAACCCCGTGTATTCAATTCCGTTTGAGTTTAGGAAAACGACTTAAAATTGACATAGTATGTATATCACATAAATAAATAAACACTGTAAAATAAATAAATATTATAAAATAAAAAAATAAACACTGTTAAATAATATTTATGCATGTACAAATATATGTTATTTAATATTATTTATTTATGTGTTTGATAATGTTTATTTATCTATTTTATATATGTTCAAACATACATGTGTTTAATATTATTCATTTATGTGTTTGATAATATTTATTTTTTTATTTTGTAATATTTATTTTTATATGTGATGGAAACATAGTGTTTGAAGTTAACAAATAGCGACACTGAAAATATAATATCGTTTATGGCACTTGGGATCCTTACTTTATCTAGTTGCAGGTATGATGAATGTGAATAAAATGATAATAACTGCTAACTTAACAAAAGTAATGAAAAACTGTTTTTTTTTTAATGAAATGATGAAAACTTACAGTTAACTTTCACAAAAATAAAGGTTTTAATTATTTTCTTTAGAAAAAAAAAGCTAACAATTAACGTACTTTTTGAAATTTAATGTATTAAATATATTAAAAATACTCAAATATTTTTATTTTAAACTTTTTAATATGTGTCATAATTTTTTTTAATAAAGTGTTTTTTATATTAATAAAAATAAAAGTGAGTCTTTTATTCGCTATATCAAAAGTCTTATATATAATATAATATTGTCAAACAATAGTATAAAGAATTATATTAAAAAAATAACATAATAATTAAACTCGAAATAAGAAANTGAAATAAAAATATAATTCCAATGTGGGCTAACATTGCAAATAAGAGTGGTGTGGCTGTGGAACTTCTGTAGTGGCAATTTGTGGAGCACTGAAAAAGCAGAAAAGGCACTAAAGCAGTGACTAAGAAATGATGATGGGCATAATGATAAGGGCCACTTAAAGAGGAACTTGTCCCCATCCTATTAGCTTTATGTACACTATTAGTACCATGATGCGTGTATTGAGCACGTGTTCAATTTTATGTAAACTTGCTAATTAGGAGATATTCTTAGACAGGTAGATATACACATAAATAAAAGTGATAGGCCTCACATATTTAACAAATTTTGGTATCCACAATTTTAAGTGCGTGCCTAAGAAAAAAATTCTTAAACATGTGTCCACTCAATAATATCTCATTCACTAGTTATGTGTCATTTGGTTGAGAGACATGATACAAAGAGACACAATTTTTATATTTTTTTGTACTTTCCTTAAGTTAGAATATGACAAAAATTTAGCATAAAAAGACACAAAATTGGGTATAGTAAGATAAAAATTGTCTTTGTTCTAGTGTCTTATCACTCCAACCAATGGTAGGGTTTTGTACAAGCTAAATAACTTTATTATTGTCTCTTTATCAAGATAACTGTCTTAATTTTATTGGTAAAGGAGAGTTGTCTTCGACTTGTAAAAAATATCTCTAAACAAAGTAAAACTTTAACATAGGCCCTCGCACCTATAGATGAGGAGAATGGCATTTGCAAAATTGATCATCTACGAGTAACTCATTGACAGTCTTAGAATAAGTTCTAAATATTAAAGTATTGAATGATTTAACGCAACCCTAAAAATTAACTTAAATGAGAGAATTGTCATGCACTTATAAAAATCATCTATGCCCAATGTGAGAGTCTGAAAAATGTAGTTAAACAAGATTTTCAAAACATTTTTCTAACTCCATGTTAACTTCAATTCATAATTCAAATTTACCTTCAATTTTTAAATCTAATGATCATGTAATGAACAACAAATCTAACCATAATGATAACAGACAAGGATCCCGTCCATAAACATCACTAGTACTATTTAGCAAAGCAATGTGATCAATTTTCGTGGAAGTTAATAGTAACATTTACGTTAAGTGGTTAAAACTTAAAATTAGTTAATTTAAAAAGTTTTAAATAAGTAAAGTGAATTAAAGCAACACTCACAACAAATACTTAACCTTAACACACACACAGCAAATACTTTACTGATTACATATATAAGTAAAAAATTAGAAACTTGAAAATACACAATGACAAAAGGCAAATAGTATCAAAGTCGACGTGAATGAAGTTTAATTTCAAAGCATAGCTCTGATTGATTTTACATATTTTCTTAGGTTCATTTTAACTGTTCAAAATCAAACACTGCATATATTAAGTTAAAAAAATATCTTAATAAATATATAAAATTGTATGAATTTATAAAATTATCTATATATAAAAATAAATTTATATTTTCGATACAATTATTATTCTCTTTATATAAAGTATATTAATAAATGTTCTATTACAATTAAGAGTATGCATGCATAGATATTATAAATAAACAAATATTTTAAAACCTTAAAAACTAAAAAATAAACAGTTAAAACAGAATAAATAAAGTATATTTTTGTGTATGGTAATATATAATGCAATTATTTGAAAACTAGTTTCCGAATGTAGTTTTAATTCATTAAATCATCATATATACTAGGAAAAACTCGTAACTTAGTCCCTTATTATTTCCATTCAACTTAATTCCGCTCAATTTTTTTAGCCAATTTCATCGGCTCCTCATTGAGGAGTAAACAACGTTGTCACTAAGTTGTCAGCATTTGAACTGTTATTAATTAGTGACTCAAAAAGTTGAACTTAGTACATCAAGTTAAATAAGCAAACATCATTACCACTAAGCTACCAATATTATTATGTTATTTTATTGAAACCATTATATATATTTTATACCTGAGTTGTATTATTGATGAGTTAAAAAATTAAACTTTTATGAAAAAACCACAAATAAAATTTTTAATAAACTTAAAATAACTCTAGTAGAGTATCATTAATGAAAAATTAATAAACTAAGCCTATTAGAGTTACTAAATTAAAAAACATTCATTAATTTTTCATAAAATCTCATGCATATTACCCAAACCCCCTGAATCAATAAAAATATCTTGTTCTCGTTGAATAACATAAACATATATTTAATATATCAAAATTAGCTATTAATTCTGTCCAGATTTGATGGCAGCTGGTCTTATTCGGTGCTTCAACTTCATGTAATATATTATGTGGCAGCGTCTGCTTTTTTGACGAAAAATAAAGAATTCAAGAAAGGGAAAATAATTTGGTTGTTCCTAATTAATTTCCTTTCTGTTTAAAAGGAAGAACAAGAAAGCAAAGTGTGTAGTGTTAGTTTAAGAATTCAACAGCATCCGGCGGCATTATCAGAATGTCAAAGCCAGGCTCATATCCTCATAAATGCATTAGCACTTAAATGTTTGTTGTAATATTAGGGTTTATGATCCTGTTCAACAATAAAATAAAATAAATAAATAAACTAATATAGACCAGCTACGCACATACGTACTAACATAGCATATAGTTAAGACTAAAAAACATAAAAATGTCTAACCTGAGATTTTCCGGTTTGTTTCCTCAGTTCTTGCCTTTGACGCAAGTAATTGACTTGAATTGTTCTAATAATTATTATGTAGTGTTTTCAATGTTCAACCTCTTTTACTAATTAACACAATATTGCAGGATCAAACTTTTGCGCTTAATCTGAAATATCTAATGTATATATTTTATTAGTTGTTGAAATTATATGTGTGTTAGGTGTCAAAGTGATAGATGGATCAAAGATCCGATCCTTCAATCAGAATGGAACTGAAAAACCAAAATGGCTTACTGAACTGGTCCAATAAGTAGAAAGCAATATCTTGTTTGACTTCAAGAATTTTTCAATAACTTATATTATTATTATTATTATAATTATAGTTTAGTTGATATGGATTGATAATATAAGGTTTTTATTTTATTTTATTTTATCATCCAATTAAATTATACTACATGTATGTATGACTTTTAAAATAATTAAAAAGAAAGTTAAATCTTACTACAATGTTTAATTAAAATATTTAATTAGATGATTGTCTAAAAATAATTTACACTATTAATATATAATAATTAAACCATTAATATTATCACATTTATACTTTTATATAATCAATATAAATAGCGTTAAAAAGTCGATTACGTTAGCTGACATCGTTAACAAAAACATTTATATTCATAAATTAAATGTAACCATTTAATAGTTTGTCGGAATCAAATGTGTGTTTTTTTCCGATAGAAAAGAAAATTATATTCATAGACTAGTTCAATAGTAGATACAATTTAAAAATAATATATCAAATTTAATATTAAGAAGATTTAAATATATTATTTATTTTTAACTAACTAAAGATTTACACTCCTTTATGTCTACATATTATTGATGTCTAAATATTTTTTGTATTAAAAACTAATATTATCAATGTTGTAATTTAAAGAATGTATTACGCTTAATTTTATGATAAATTTAAATATTTTTATTTTATTGTAAGACTTTTATAAACAAAATCTTATAAAGAGAAGGCAAAATAACCATAAAAAATAAAATACCACAAAGAATAACATAATTACAATCATAAAAAAAATGAAAATACGCTGCAAAAAAATAAAAACTTCACGGAAGAGAATGAAAACACAGGAAAAAATATAAATAACGAAAAAAATGTGGTAGATCTATAAAAATAAAAATAAAAATGATAACTCCTTCTCTAATATTTATAAAATTTATAAAAGAGATAAGAAGACGGGAAGAGAGAGAAAGAAAAAAATAAAAGAGATTAAGATTTTTTTAGATCGTAGTTATCATAAAAAACGAAGAAGAGTTATACTAGTTTGAAATGCGAATTCAACACAATGTTCAAAGAATGAAAATGGAGGGAGAAATAGTTAACCTAGCGGTTATTAAGTTGGTAGTAGTAGTTGACAATATTTACAATTTCACAATAGTCATACAGACAGCACAATTAGCAACATTCTTTGATGACATCATCTTACGTTGGTTTCCCAAGAGGGACAAATAAGTAATTTGAAGCCAAAAGCGAGTAACAGCGTTGTGCAGCAGTGGGCCGCATACTTTTATGGAATGAGAATGCGAACCCTTCACACCCTAACTAAACTCAACCACTAGACGCGGTCCATTGTCCGTATTAGTATTACTCACTATTTTTTTATTGGTTTAAAGAATGAAGAGTATTTATTAGTAAAACATTTTTTAATTAATAAAAGTAAAAATGCCCTTATGACCATAATTAAAATTCCATTAAATAAAGCCTGACCCACCATATATTCTAATCCACAGTAACCGTAACAGGCAACAACAAATTAAGCCCCACCTCTTTAAATACGCCCCCTTGATCCTTTCAACCACTTGGGTTCCAATCGTAGCGCATAATACCTCTCAATTGACGCTTTCTTCCCCCTGTTAGCCACCGCTCTCTCAACTCTGAACAATATCAAGATGATGATGATGCAGATGTCCTCCGCCGTTCCAGCAGCTCACAACCTCCGCAAGTTCCAGGCGGCGAGATGCCCCAGCTTCAGATGCCAAGCCTCCTCCGTCAAACAACCATCCTCTTCAACCGTTGCCTTCTCTTCTTCCACCACCGAGTCAACTCGGTTGCACCTCGCCAACCTCGACAAGCTACTCGAATCCCAAAACCCTGTGATCCAGCAGCAGCAGCAAGAGCGTCAAACCTTCCACATCAACGGCAACAAGACCGATTCAACTACGGATCAGAAGAAAGGGAAGGGTTTCTTCGAAGGCCTGAATCTCGCGAGGCTCTGGCCTGAGATGAAAGCAGCCGACGAAATGTCCCCGCGGAACCTCCACCGCCTGCAGCGCCTCCTCTCCAAGACGGCGGAGTACTCCCCGCGCAACGTCCTCGGCAGCCGGTGGACGGAGTACCACGGCAGCAACGACTGGAAAGGGATGCTTGATCCCCTCGACGAGAATCTCCGGCGTGAGGTCGTCCGCTACGGCGAGTTCGTCCAGGCCGCCTACCACGCCTTTCACTCAGATCCGGCCATGTCCACCTCATCCCCCCCAAACCCCCAACACGTGTCGCTCCCTGACAGGTCCTACAGGGTCACCAAGAGCCTCTACGCCACGTCATCAATCGGGTTACCCAAATGGGTCGACGATGTGGCTCCAGATCTAGGCTGGATGACCCAGCGCTCCAGCTGGATCGGGTACGTAGCCGTTTGCGAGGACCGCAGAGAGATCGCGCGCTTGGGGAGGAGAGACATCGTCATCTCTCTCCGCGGCACCTCCACGTGTCTCGAATGGGCCGAGAATCTTCGGGCCCAACTAATCGACTTGCCCGATTCCGAATCCCAGGCCCAAGGAAAGCCCAAAGTTGAGTGCGGCTTCCTGAGCCTCTACAAGACCAAAGGCGCTCACGTGCCGAGCCTAGCCGAGTCCGTGGTTGAAGAAGTGAAGCGGCTCCTTGAGCTTTACAAGGGGGAGACCCTGAGCATAACCGTCACGGGGCACAGCCTGGGTGCCACGCTGGCGTTGTTGGTTGCTGACGAGGTGAGCGCGTGTGCCCCAAACATGCCCCCGGTGGCAGTATTCTCGTTCGGCGGGCCGCGTGTGGGGAACAAGGCATTCGGGAACCGCGTGACGTCGCGTGGCGTGAAGGTTCTGAGAATAGTGAACTCGCAAGACGTGATTACAAGGGTGCCGGGGATATTGGTGAGCGAGGAGCTGGAGCAGAAGCTGAGGAAGTCGAAGGTGGGTGGGGTGATAGACTTGGAGGCATACTCGCACGTGGGAGCCGAGCTGCGCGTGGACACGAAGATGTCGCCGTATCTGAAGCCGGATGCTGACATGGCGTGCTGTCATGACCTGGAGGCTTACCTTCACTTGGTGGATGGGTTCTTGGCGTCCAATTGTCCGTTCAGGGCGAACGCTAAGAGGAGCTTGGCTCGGCTGATGCAAGATCAGGGCTCTAATGTGAAGAAGTTGTACATTAGCAAGGCCAAAGGCTTGACCGTCAATCTTGCGAGGCAGGGTTCCATGTCCATGTCCACCTGTTTGCCTAGTCCATCTTAGTAACACTTGTACTGTGTTTTTGTCTACTTGTTAGATGAACATTGAAATGTGAATATATATTATTATTATGTTGGGTATACACCCTGTGTGCGCGCTTGCTTGTTTCTCTTCATTATTACAAGTTTATATCAACACACCACTATTTTAAACGACTTCAATTATATATAATTCCTCAATTCCTCTCTGTAACGAGCTCAGTTCTTCAACATGACATGAATATGAGATTACAAAAAAATAATTAAAATAATGGCAAAGAGAACATACGAAGTCCATGTAACACTCACTGGCTAGGATTCTTATTAGAATCGGAGCATCCTGCGGTAGTGCGGTTGGCTTCTATGATCGTGCCATTTCCCATCCCATTCATCATCTCTAATTTTAATTTCAAGAGAAGAAATGTTTGGTAAATAACACTTTTAAATAACAATAAGATAAACAATAATAAAATAAAATATTATGCGAGACCCATTAGCTTTTCTCCTCTTATAAAACTCATCAACTTTATCTTCTTATTATTCATTTTATTATTATCTAAAAAGTGTTTATTTACCTAATTTCAAATTATCTCTTCCGCATGCATAAAGGATCTGTATCTCCTCCACCCAAACTCTAACAACAGCCGTAAAAGTAGGTGATAATGTCTTCAATAGTAATATTATTAATACAGTAGTGTCATACACATGTACACTAACGTTGGTGTAGACACAAAGTCTCTCTTTTCACATATACTATAGGGCTCATATTAATGTGAGTGTGAGCCCTATAATGTGTGTAAAAAGAAAAATTTAATGACTACACTAAAGTTAGTGTTCAAATAACATTTTTTGTTATTATTTTGACTGAAACTGAGGTACTGTTATGGACGGGGCCCTAAAGATCCATCCAGGAACTCGGACTCCAAGGTCCACAGAAAGATTTGACCCAAACAAGCTCTTCCCCAATAAACACTCAGAGAGATCCTTAGACGTGACATATTCCCTTGACGAACATTACTCCACAGACCTCAGAGAGGAATCCGAGCTAGAGAATCTCAAGCCAACGGAAGTCACGACTCCCACCTAGGTATTTAAGCCAACCCCAGCACATTAGGTACGACCTAGAACCCATTTTTTCTTGACTTTGCTTTGTCATCCTACCTTCACTGACTTGAGTGTCGGAATCCTTGCAAATACCCACTCCAAAATCCTAAACCCATAGAAGAGCTCCAGGATCCAAATTGCACCGAGAACCCTACCTCTTAGTACAAGTACTAACTTATGAGGAGGAAGATACATTTTCAACTAGATTGGTTAATAGTTGAATAAGTTCACGAGTCTTGAATCAGTTTATTATACAAGTTGAACCTTATTATATTTAATTTTACTCATGATTGACTCAATATATATCAAGTCAGATTCTATTATTATTATTATTACTATTAGAAAAATACTATGTAGCCCAACTTTTTTACCGACACAAAAAAATGAGTGCAACTTACTTGGGCAATTATAAATGAACTATAGTATACACATAACTCTAGCCTGACCTAGAGTTTTTTTTACTCTTTTACTCTCAATAGAGGGACTAATTACCAAAATATCCTCGTTTCAAAACATATTACTTAACTACCATCGTTTCAGCTGACGTAGACTCCGCGGACGACCACGTTAGATTCGCCAACGCGGTAGGCGAATCTGGGTTAAATTCGCCAATGTTGTAGGCGAATTCTTTGTAAATAAAAAACGCGCATTTGCACTAAATTCGCCAACGCAATAGGCGAATTCAACATGAATTCGCCAATCGTGTTGGCGAATTCCAACCCCCGTAGCCTATATGTTTATCTTTCCCTCCCCATTCCACACCACTCCTCTCATTTTGCTAAATTTCACTTATCTCTCTAAAAATTTTATCTCTCTAGAATTCCAGAGCTCCTGCTCTTGCATCCTTGCTGACCACCTGTCCCGACCTCCCTTTATTCTGATTTGTACATCAGTCTTGTAAGTTTTAATTTACAAAACATTATTAGGTCTATTAGTTCTATTAGTTCAATTAATAATTTTTTGAAATTGAGTATGTAAATGTTTACTTGATCAGTTTGCTGAGAAATTTATAGTAGATTACTAATAATGTTTAGTTAATAATATTTACTTGTTTACTTGATTGATTAATTATAGAGTTAAATTAATAATGATTACTTGATTAGTTCAATTATAGTAGATTATTGTATAGAGTAATATAATATTGTATGTTGCTTGTGTTAGTGACAATTGATGTTACATTGGTGCAGACTGTAATATAATTTGTATGTTGTTGCTGTTGTATAAATTGTTGCTGTTGTATGTATAGGTTGTTGTTGTTGTGGTATGTCTAGATTGTTGCTGTTGTATGGATTTAGGGTTCAGATATATTGCTGCTATATGTATGTTTGATGGGTAATTTGTTGTAAACAGAATTACAAAATGGGAAAACTTCTTGTTGTGTTTGTTCATTCTAATGGGAGAATGTACGAAGGTCCATGTGGGTTGATGTATGATGGGCCTATACCAAAGTCTGTGATGATTAAGAGAGGCATGCATATAAACGATTTGAAGAGGAAAGTATGTTTAAAATTAAGGCTGGAACAAAATCAAGTTGTATCAAGAATGGTTTATCGGCTAATGCAAGGGTCGGGTGCGGAGGCGAAATATTATGGTTGTGACATGGTTGATGATGATGACTTGACTGCATGATAGATGTGTTTGAATCTGTTCCAGATGAGTTTATGGATCTTTTTGTCGAAGTAGAGATAAGGGAAGGAGAAAGTAGTCATGTGCATATTGAGAGTGGTCCTTCAAATCCTATATGGACGCAATCGTCAATGAGGTGTTCTGCCCCCATGTTTGAAGAAGTAATCCCATCCCAAAACCCTTCCACCTTTCATTCTCCACTTACAACTTCATCAAATATGAGAGAAGTGTTGTCTGACACAAGTGAGGATGAAGAGTTGATACCCGTTGCTGTGGATGATCATGATGATGCTATAAGTATGGGTTCGGAAGATGAAATTGATGCATATGTTGATGTGCATCAAGTTTCGCTGATTCACTCGTTTCCTACTCCTGACCCTCCAATTGGCATGTATGCTAGCAATGTTCATGCAGCTAGTGTTACTCCTGAAAATGTGTTTAGGCCTCCTTGTCCTCAGTTTTCAGAGATTAATTAGGAAGCTTTTGCTGCACCGTCTGATAGCTTCGGCCCTGCTGAGTATGATGCATGGAATTCACAAGGAGAACTGTTTGTTGGATTGCAATTTCCAACAAAGGATGCGGTCAAATCAACTTTAGATCACTATTCTATCAAAAAACATCGAGATTATAAGATTAATCACTCTGATACACAGACTGACCGCTAAGTGTTCTCAATTTAGGACTTCTTGCAATTGGAAGGTCAGGGCAATTAACAGTAAGAGATGTAATCAGTGGAAGATCTCTCAGTATAGTGGGCTGCATACCTGTGTAAACATTGGTATGACACAAGATCATAAGAAGCTGAGGTCTATGTTGGTCCAGAAGTATATACAAGGCATGGTTAGAACAAGGCCTGATGTTGATATATGCATGATACTTGAGAGGATCAAGAATATATTTGGTTACAATTTGTCCTATCGGAAGGCTTGGTTGGTGAAACAATGAGCATGCACTGAGATATTTGGTGGTTAGGAGGAATCATACGAGAGGTTTCCTAGATGGTTAGAGGCTATGAAGCATTTTATGCCAGACACTGTGGTGTTGTTGGAAACCGATGACCATGTGGTGCACAACTGTGTTGATTCCACTAAGCTCCAGTTTGTTCGTTTGTTTTGGGCTTTCAAGCCATGTGTACTTGGATTTTAGTTTTGCAAGTCATTTATTGAGGTTGATGGGACTCATTTGTATGACAAATATAAGCAAAAACTGTTAATTGCAACCACGCAAGATGGAAACTGAAAGCCATTGCCCCCTTGCATTTGCTATTGTAGACGGTGAAACAAAAGAGGCATGGAGTTGGTGTTTAGCTTGCCTGCGTCAACATGTCACACAACAGCAGGGGATATGTCTCATATCTGATCGGCACAAGGGCATCATAACAACAGTAGATAATGTGCACCTAGGATCGCAACTACCACATGGGTATCACATGTACTGTCTACGTCACATTGCCAGTAATTTTAACAGCAAGTTTCACAATGTGTCCCTAAAGAACTCTCTGAAGCGCATAGGTAATAACCTTGTTTCTTTCATTTTTTCTTTCCCTAAATTAATGAATCACATAGGTAATAACATTGGTGTAAATTTTGTAGGGCGTGAACCTTGTCGGCCCAAATTTGATGCGAAGTTGGAAAACTTTACTGAATCAGAGGAAATTTCCAACTGGATTAATCGGATTCCCAAAGAAAACTGGATTAATCAACAGGGATACCGGAAATAATGCCGACGTCCTCCAACGTCGATGTGCACTCCCCAGCAGGCATGTGGAACGTGTGAGTCTCGGGACGCCACCTCTCTACCAGCGTGGGGATCAATGCGTGGTCGACGACGCAATAACCCATGTGAACCACCCTGATAAACGCCGCCTGCTCTAGATATAGAATGATGCACTCTGGAGGGTCTCTGTGTTTCTCCTCGTGCCTCACCACATGCACTCTCCTAACTCGTAAGACCCTATCACGAGCCCCGCTCCAAATATGCTGGGACACATGACATGGCTATAACTCAAGAATAGATGCGTCCTCTGGACATGGTGTGATGTGATGTGATGAGCCATCATATATGCTGTAATATACCACAAATACACAAATATATTAATGAATAATCACTATCAAGTAACATGACTAGCCCAGATCAAGTCTGTTAGGGTTTAGGGTTAGGATGTATTCGGGTTTAGGGTTTAGGGTTAGGGTTTGGGTGTTGGTGTTAGGTTTAGGGTTAGGGTTTGGGTATTGGGTGCTGGGTTTAGGGTTAAGTTTTCGGTGTTAGATGTTCAGTTTATGGGTTGGGGTTTAGGGTTTAGAGTTTTAGGTTAGGTTTTTGGGTTAAGGTTTTGGGTGTTGGGTTTAGGGTATTGGATTTTGGGTTTAGGGTTTATGGTTATGGTTTTGGGTTAGGGTTTAGGGTTTAGAGTTTTGGGCTAGGGTTTTAGGGTTTGGGTTTTGCATTTTGGGTTTAGGGTATTGGGTTTAGGTTTTTGGGATAGGGTTTTGGGTCTAGGATGTATTAAGTTTAGGGTTTACAACACGTTATATGTCAATAATCCATACATACAATCTATTTGATAACAATAATTTATCTATTCCCTAAATCTATACAACATAGTATAGCAACAATCTATACATACCACAACAACAGCAACTTATACACACAACAACAACAATCCATACAACAGCAACAACATACAAATTATATTACATTATGCACCAATATATCATAAATTGTCACTAACACAGATAACATACAATGCACAAACAACTCTATGTTATAATCTACTATAAATTTCTCAGCAAACTAATCAAGTAGACATTTACATACTCAATTTCAAAAAATTATTAATTGAACTAATAGAACTAATAATGTTTCGTAAATTAAAACCTACAGGACTGATGTACAAATCAGAGTTGAGGGCGGCTGGGACAGGTAGTCAACAAGGATGCAAGAGCATGAGCTTTGGAATTCTAGAGAGATAAAATTTTTAGAGAGATAAGTGAAATTTAGCAAAATGAGAGGAGTGGTGTGGAATGAGGAGGGAAAGATAAACATATAGGCTACGGGGGTAGGAATTCGCCAACACGGTTGATGAATTCATGTTGAATTCGCCTACCCAATATATCATCAAGGCCAGAATTTGATTACCCTAGTAATGAATATTTAACCATCAATTCTGCCTTCTTTTCCTTAATCATATCCCTCAACACAGTTGTTACGTCTCCCTAATCTTACCATTTTCACTGACCCATGCCTTCCATTTATGCCCTAATGGGATCCCCTAATAACTTCACTTGTACTATTAAAAGTCCCCTAGGCAAACTGAATTAGACTAGTCATTTACAACCTTTACACAAGTCAAGGCACCAACAAGAAATAACTTAATTTATTAAGTTACAAAATTTAATTTATATCTAACTTGAATTATCTGATAGAGTTTGAATGGCTTAAAAACTCACTCAAACTTGATGAACTAACTCAAATTTATTTTATATTTTTTTAGAAATTTGAAAGTTCCAACAATTCTATTTGCTTAAATTTCACATTCAAAATAAAACATTTTTTTTCAAATTAAATTCTGAAATAAAAATCTTGATTAGATTAGTAAACTTTAAAAATATAATAGGTTTGGTCACATGTTTTCCTCCCAAAAAATTAGGAACCAAACCTATAGTAGCATTTTCTCTTTCTATTACAAAAATAAGCATCTTTTTCAATAAACAAGAAAATGTAGATTGAAACATTTTATTTGACGGCACCTTCGCAGAAAGGAGTTTTTTACTCTTTTACCCCTGCTGTTCAAACTATTTTCCAAATTACCCTTGTTTTCAAACTATTTCCCAAACTACCACAGTTTGGGCTGACGTTGCATCCGTGCCACGCGTGGCATGCCACGCAGGATTCGCCAACAAGGGAAGCGAATTCCCCCTGTATTCGCCAATAAGGGTGGCGAATTCACCCTGAAGGTGGCTTCACGGATGGCGAATCCTTCACAAGAAAAAAAAAACACCATTTTGCACTAAATTCGCGAACAAGGTTGGCGAATTCATGTTAAATTCGCCTCCCTTGTTGGCGAATTCCACCCCCTGGAGTCTTTTACTCTTTTGCCCCTAATATATGGTCAATTTCCCAATATATGATAGTGTAATATATGATAGTGTTTATTGTTCTTGGATCCTTAACCTTTGTTTGTTGGCCTTTTGAGTTACAAGTTTTCTCTTTCACTCAATTTACTCTGGGTAATTTTAATTGCGTGAAATAAGAACTTATGAAAAATTACGTCGGCATATGTTTATTAGTACAATTCTTTCATGGCATGATGCACAACAATTTCGCTTCCGATCCTGGACTTAGTTTATTTTTACCCAGCAATGCTTATTGTGCTAGGTGCTTGGATACTAGAATCCAACCCAAAACCTACAACGATGCTTATTATATAATTGAATCTTTCCTTTTATTGATTGGTGGTCTTTCGATTAAGGTTTGATGAATTGTTGACATATCCAATTGAATCAAATATTGGTACTATTTTTTGGGGTTAGGGTTTGAAATTTTGGGGGGTTTTTTTGGGTACATCTTTTGGTTTTTTTGGGTACATCTTTATAAAAATATTTCACAAATTAAGACATATATGGGTTTATTAGGGTTATGGTTAGCAAATTAGGGTATAAAGTTTAGGATATATGGTATATGGTTTTGATTTATGGTTTACAGTATAGGGTCTATGATAAGGTTTATGATATTTGGTAAGGGTATAGGGTGGGGGTTAAGGGTTAGGGTTTGGGGTGTATGGTGTATGGGTTTGGGAAATAGCCTATATATTAAGGGCAAAAGAGTAAAAGACTCCAGGGGTGGAATTCGCCAACAAGGGAGACGAATTTAACATGAATTCGCCAACCTTGTTGGCGAATTTAGTGCAAAATGGTGTTTTTTTCTTGTGAAGGATTCGCTATCGGTGAAGCCACTTTCAGGGTGAATTCACCTCCCTTGTTGGCGAATCTTGCATGACATGCCACGCGTGGCGCGGTTGTCACGTCAGCCTAAACCGTGGTAATTTGAAAAATACTTGAAAATGAGGGTAATTTAAAAAATAGTTTGAACGATAGGGACAAAAGAGTAAAAATTTCCGCAAAAAGTCGCTTGGGAGAAAACCGAAGTGATATATATAAGGAGGAAAGAAATTGAAACAAAGTTGGACTCATTCCAAAGCAATCAACATATGCAGAGGCGTGAAGCATCTTCATCACTCTTCTTCACCCCCGACGGCGACAACAACAACAACATGGAAGAAACAGAGCACCACCTTCCCACATACGATCCCCTATCGCAGGTTGCCCAGAGGGAGCGCTTTCGTCTAAGATCAACACAGAAAGCCGTCCACCTTATCCCTCTTCTCGTTCTTCTCTGCGCTATCATCCTCTGGTTCTTCTCTGCTCCTACGTCTCCTCACTACTGAAACAAGGCTTCTTCCATGTCAAAGTTTCCCTTTTTATTTTATTTTATTTTATTTTATTTTATTTATTTGTGATGGACTTAACGATTTGCAAGTTTTGACTGCCCTTGAAAGTTGAATAGTGATAGAGTTGTTAGCTGATTTGGTGTAAGTTTTATGAATATTACAGATTACAGAATTTGATGATGGATATTGGATTGTCAATTTTTCAGCATATGGTTTAACATGTTATAAAACATGGTATAGTGACTTTATTGGTGGACTCCTGAAGAGGAGGATAAGACCACATGAAGTGCTGTTTCATTTTGTTAAATGATTTGTGGTTCAGTTTTCGGTTCGCTGTGTCAAACGGATAGGATAAGCCATTTTAGTTGTAAAATCTAAACAGAACTGAACAGAGAAAGAAAACTCTAGTGTGCCAGCTCTGGAGTCTAGATAATCTAGATGTAAATTTTGTCAGATTAAGTATAACTTGAATGCTAGTATGGTTCTTTATTCTGAAACCCTCTTCAATTTTGATTGTAATCTATCTATTGCTTTTGCTATGTCGAGACTGAAATCTCATGCATCTGATATTCTTGATGAATCTGATGGTAATTGAGGTAGCCTTTCCCACAAGCTGATGAGAATAGACACTATCAAATCTCCAATGATGACTAAAAGCTCAATCTCATTTTCCATATGCTGACATAGAATAGAAATACAGACTTTGCTCAATTAAATTCTGGAAATTTTCATTTCTAGGATTATTGAACTGAAAACCAACCTATTGTAATAATGATAATGAATACAAACAACTCTCTTCACATTGATTAAATTTAAATGCGATATATATATACATTCAGGTGTAGAGGGTAGGGGCTAGCTATAGAGGTGTTGGATTCAGCAGAAGTGATAATCTTATTTTTTCCCCTTGAAATTTGGAATCACATAATCTTTCTTCTTTATAGACTCTCAACAGTGTAATTTGTATGCGCCAGCATTGGCCCAAGCCTGACTTTAGGTATGACAATATTGTTCCTAACAGAACACACCAATGGGTTCTCCCACTGCAATATGGAACCCACAAGGTATGCTCGTATGGTCAGCGGAAACACACGCGGCCATCTTTCGGTGCCATATGACCTGAGAGCTTCTTCGACTGAGGCTTCTCCACCAGATTTGATGCCCCCTGCAAGCTTCTTAGCGAGAACCACGGCATCCTCGAGTGCAGTACAAGCTCCTTGCCCAAGATTCGGAGTCATCGGGTGCCACGCATCGCCGACCAGCACAACTCTACCTGAAGAAGCCGGTGGACTTATGGCCGGCCAATTCCACCGATCTACCAGTGGAGTCCTGATGACAGTGTCATCCGGCGTAGAATCGACTGCATTTAATAGCTCTGAAGGCCAATTCTTGACTAGTTCCTTAGCTTGCTTCTTCAGCACTGATGAATCAGTTATCTTTGGACCTGCAATCGAACTCAAATATTTTTCATAAGAACCTAGACAAAAATATAAGATGATATAGCAGCAGGCCAAAATAATAATTTGACACGTAGTCATTTCATTAAAAATGAAACCGAAGAGAACTTTGCGCTTGCTAAAAGTCTTGCTCTGAGAACACCTGCGAATTTCTCATCACAGCAATTGCAAACTCAGTAATGGCTATTGAATGTTATGAAATCATTGTATGGAGTTTTGATTTAGGACCTGGAGCTGGACTGTTGAAGCAGACAAACCAGTAAACTTTGGTCGGAGAAACCGGAACATATGCCGCGCGCACTCCTCTCCCGTAGATGTAATTTACTCTTTGTTCATAAGGCTGCCCATCTGAATAAGAAGCAAGTCCGCGGATAGCACAGTAACCAACATACCTTGGCTCAGCAAACCCCATCCACTTAGCTATGGGCGATCGAATCCCATCGCACCCTATTACAATCTATTTAGAGATGAAGTTAGTTTTTGTTTGAAAGCTTGAGAGCTTCATAATTGGCCACTGCATTTCTTAAGTCCCACTTGCTACGATACTAAGATTTCAATCATAACCAATCATGTCATTAATTAAATTTTCTTTTTTTTTCTGTTATGATGCCTTGACAGCATGACAGATGATGTCCCTTAAAACCTGCTAATCCTAGCAGCTAGAAGATTGCGAGCTGAGCTAATTGAAAGCACAATAACTAACCTTTGCTTGCAGCTTAGATCCATCTCCAAGTTCCAACAGGGTATCCCCGTTTGGACTTGCTTCAATCCTTGCTAGCTTTGAAGAAAATTGAATTGCATCCGTGGGAAGCTGATCAGCCAAAGTTTCCAGAAGCACTCTCCTCTCCACAGCACGCAACTCTTGGCTGCAGGATACCCCTTCTTAACCATTTGACAAATAGAGAAGCTATCTAGTACACCTAACTTGAGTAACCATACTAGAAGTTTGACTAATTAACATTTCTTATTAAGTAGATATTCTGTTCATCAGTGTCTTATATCAATACTTTATAAAGTTAATACAATATTGAATCTTTCCCATCTATAAGAAAGCTTGTAAGAACAATTAACATATTGTCTCCTTTAATTTCGTGAATGAAATAGTTGGTAAACAATGAAATCATTACCTTATTTTGACTATTTCCTTTATAAAATTCTAAAAGACAATAAATAGACCGAGAACATAAACCAAATTAGACATATGCCTTTGATCCTCATCTTTGAAACAGAAGGAGCGTAGTTCCCTGCCATCCTCGGACTTGATCACCAACCTGCACAGCTGATATTATAAAAACCAGCTCAACCCTCAGCTGATAATAGTCCCCTACAAATAAACTAACTAATGTGGAAAGATCGAATCAATCAATGGTGGATGTAAATTGTAAAGTAAGTACCCTTGAATTTCCAAGAATTGAGGCCTGAGATCATTAGCTATCCCAATAGCATCAAGCACCCTCCACCCGTTCTTGGAAAGGGTGAGTGAAGTCCCACCGGTTCGAAGTGACTCAGCCTGCTCCAGTACGAGGGACTTCACTCCAAGCCTAAAACAACATTCATTCCAAATTCAACACAAAAACATCGAATCCTTATAAAAGAAAATGCTAATACTACTAGAAGTAATTTATGTGAACTCTTGTGCGTCAAGCTACTCTAGATCACACAATAAATGACATTTAGCTAAAATGTCAGCTAGTGCTCAGACAGAAACATATCCAGCAATACCACACAAGTTAAGAGCATCACACATGAAAGAGGAGTTGGAACTAACTACTACTCCTGTACATTTTAACGTATTAGGACACAAATTGTGTTCTGATACATTAAATTTCTGAATGTACTTAAGAAGTGAAAGTGACATATTAAATGAAGTGAGGGAATAACTAACTAACTAACTAACCTGTGAAGGGAGAGAGCAGTTGTGAGGCCAGCGATGCCGGCGCCAACGATGACGACATCTTCCTTTGGGACATCATGATCAGCAGCAGCAGCAGCTTGAGACTTGATATTGCGTCTGGTAATTCTGCTGCGGCCGATTAGAATTCTGGGAGGCTGGAACCAATTGCGGTTGTAGCAGAGCGTGAACAGCAGCGTAGTGGCGCGTGAAGGCAGCGAGGGAGGAGATTTAAGAAAGGCAATAGACGAGGTTGTTAGTGTAGCCATGGAAATGGATTGGAATTCACAGGTGAATGATGGCAAAGTCGTTGGGGATTTAAGAGTCAATGTGTGTTGTGTAGAGTCGAAACGAGTGGTGGAGAAACCTGAAACGAAAGCAAAGTTAGACGCGAAACAGATATTCTGCGTCTCGGAGGGGTTGTCGGGTCGCAGAAACATTTTTTGATTTCTATTTTTGGTCAACAAATTTCCCTTTTTTTTTTGGGTCGTATGGTGCAGTGTCAAGGCCTATTTGTTTTTTGGAGAAGGTCCAAGTACTTAACGCGTCACATCACAGACACGTTCAGCCACCCTGGCAGTGCCAAGTCACATCTTCAACGGCTGATTTGATCAACATGAAAAGTAATTTTTTTGAAAATTCATTTACAGCTCAAGATTTAAGAATGAATTGTTTTTTCTCCGCTTTCTTTCAGCGATTTTTATGGCCAACTCTTGATTCTTATTGGTCTACTCTTATTGTCGAGCACATTCCGGCAATTTTTTTTTTGTCTTGCTAAATAACATGACTCAAATTTCTTGTTTTGATCAACATATGGTGCAAAAGGTCAAACGGCTTGGAGTGAGTTATGTAGTTATTCATGATTTAAAATTTGAAAATGCTTTCGTAATAAGTGAAAGTTATATTTAACTTTATTTCATTGGGTTATAAATATTATTGATATAGGGGATAAAATAGAAAAAACAAATTGTGATCAAGAGTGACGGTTAAAGTGTTTCAAAGCTTTTATTAATACTCATGGGCCTTGATAGGAACTTAGTGTCTATCAAGTATTTGACTAATTGTGATTAATTATGATATACATATTTTTTTTAGTATTAATATAAATAATAATTAATTTAATAAAAAAATAAAAGGATGTTAGTGGGTTAGTAGTTATTAAGATATAGTGAGTTAATGAGTAGCGTGAACGAAATACTTACATAATATAAATATATAAATAAATAAATAATAATGGACTTTAAAAAAAAATAAATGGAGTTAAAGAGAAATTAAAAATTAGTTACTTTTATATTCTTTTTATATATATAATAGGTATACACTAGCGTACTTGAAAAACACACTATGCCTACTAAACAATGTTTTTTTTATATATAAATATTAAGTATTAACAAAAGATTAAATTAAAATAAAGATAAAATTAAAAAATAAACTAGACGATAATTTTAAAAGTAGGGATTTTGTAGTGAAACGTGAGATTGTGTGAATGTGGTGGTTTGGATGAGTGGGTGGACAATTTATTTTTCTTGAATACTTATGTAGCAACTTGGAATAAAAGGTTGATGGTAACCGTGCGAAGTAAAAAATTGTTGTAGATTCAATTGTATATGAAATGATCAAATTAGTGACGAGGGAGAGGCAACAGAAATGGTTTGTGTGAGGGGTATTTATGGAAGGATGAAAATGTGGTCAAAATCAGTTGAAATACACCAAAACCTTTATATAAAGTTAAAGATGAATAGTAGAGATATGTTAATGAAAGTGCATACCCAAGAAAAAATATATGTTAATAATGAAAGTATAGCTTAATTTGTTTTAATTTCTTGCAATTTTTTTAATAAAATTTTGAAATAGTTATATATCTATTGAGAACAAATTTATAATAGAGTCATATTAATTTCCTATCTTTATATATTTGTATGGATATTATTTTTTTTTTCATATTATAGACAAATCTATCTACCAAAAGATGAATTTGAAATCTACCCAAAAAAAAAAAATTATAGACGTAGGAAATTGATGCAAATTTTATTAGATCACAATTTTATTTAGGATTCTTTTTCATACTTTTTTTTATTACTTTTAAATTTTAAAAGTTGAATGAAACTCGAACCCAAGACCTCTGTCATTCAGAATGATGCTTTATCTACTAGTCTAACATTACTTTTCTACTAATACAAGTTACCCATAAATGTTTATTAAAACTTTGAACCAAACATAAAAATATTGTATCTCACAACCACATTTTAAAAAATGTAAGAAGATTCTGTGATCCACATGCACACTAAAAAAATAAAATGCATGTTAGGTTAGATCGGATAGATCATAGACGCTTTTATGAATCTTAGCTATGCTGGAGTACTCTCAAAGTGGTCATTCTTTTGTATTTAATGGAGGAAATGATTTCATATTCCACAAAAGCATGTGAATCATTATGGTATAGAGCATGAAATCATTTAATCCATAGAGTATAACAGAAATGTTCAATCTTAAAGAGGGACAGGTGGAAGCAGTTGCTCATAGCATAATTACTTTGTTGTGATCGATATGGACAATTTGAAAGTGCATGAATGAAAGCAATTTCTGTTCTCGTTGAGACTCTTCGAATTGCAATGTTTTGGCCCAATCAGTGCACTATTTGATTCGACATGCTGAGGTATATATTAAAGGGTGCTGATATTTGGAGCACTAATTAAGCAAAAAAATTGGGTAGGGAGGAATGATTAATTCCTCACATGAAATGAAATGCTCTCATGATAGCCTCCAACATAAATTACTTTCAGTAGAGAATACCTTAGAAAAAAAAAAAGGAATTCTCAATATTTTACTTCGTACTAAGATAATGGTACATATCTCTAAAAATACATATCACTTCAATAACAAAACTCAATAAGTCATAAGTTAGTAGTTGTATTAGGCATATTTCTTAATATTAAGTTAAGAGATCGTGTATTTCATATTTTTAAAGGAGAAGTTTTTTTTTGAAAAAAAAAATGAGCATAACCAATGAATTCTATTTCAAAGATTAAGATAGAGGGATGATGCACACAATCGGTTAATTCATGTACTTTAAGCCTATAGGATGAAGTATATCATATCAATTAATTCGTGTGCTTTGAATTTATGGGATGAAGTATACCGTTTGTTCTTTACACTCAGTCTCGTTATAGTGTCTATTGAAATTTATAGGATATTCTAGTGGGTCTAAGTGATTAATTTAACAAAGCCGAATGAACATACTAATGAGAAAAAAGTTAACACAACCCAACAAAAATAAAACATTTTTCATTGCATCAAAAAATCAAAATTGTGTATGCGCGCAATTTACGGCTTACAACAAAAAAAAATTAAACAATAGTTTTCTTAGTTGTATGAAATTAACAAATTGTATTCAAAGTATATATATTTTTGTCAATTATTGAGAGGAGATTAGTTACAACAGTTGACGGCGAACATCCTAGACAAAAAGTATGAGTAGTGTTATTTGGACCACTCAAGGTATAATAACATTATTAAAAAGTATATATATTTTTACAAAGGACTTTGGTATTATTATAATTTATTAATAAAAATGATGACTCTTTGATGGGCATTTTAGCAAGCACGCACCTAATACTAATGGCGACTCTAATTGAAAAAGAGTGTTGGCACGTACAGATCTGGAGCAAGTGGGAAGAAGTTTTTTGTATAATTTATTATCGCATTTATATCCACATTTCTTGAATGTTCAAACAAACAAATTAAGGATGACAAATTCCACATCAACAGAGTGTGTTTAGACAGAAATGAATAAGGACTGAGCCAGGTGAGGGCTGGGAATGCCTCCAGCTTCTTGCCATTCAATCTTATAAATATAATTTGATTTTATTAAATTAACTCGATCATTTGTGATGAGTATTGAATTTTATAATTACTGATTTTGTATTATATATATATATATATATATGTATGTATGTATGTATGTATGTATGTCTACACACATATATAAAAGGTAATAATTGAAGGGTGTTGTTGGTTAAACGTTGAGGAATTCGTTTGGATCATTTATTAGAAAGCCAACTGCATTTCTTTTCCCCTTTATTTATTCTTTAAAATAAATAAGAGAAAGTTGTTAAAAAATAAGAGAAACTCCAGGCTTGCTCTTTTTTAAAATGTTACACAAGAAAGTAATTACTTTTTTATTTTGACAGCCAAGAAAGTAGTGACTTGCATTAATTTCTACTACTTATCAACAACCCATCAAAAAAAACTAAATATCTACTTATCAACGACAATTCATCCAAATTAGTTATTTACTGAATTTTTTTGTGACATTTTGATATTTACATAACAAATATTATATAATTTAATCTTATGCACAATTCAATTCAAAAATTCATATGAGTGCAGAAAAATAATAGATGCTCCTCTCAAGCAATGGCGATGTGTAGTTTAGTTCACTTTCACTTTACAGTCAATGCCACGTCATAAAAAATCAGCCACAAATCATAAAATAGTATAGAAAAACTTCCCTAGATAAGTGGCCAAATTTGGGGAAATGACCTTCGAGTATCTCTAACGAGGTTCTCTGTGTGGTTTTTACTTTTAATCTCACCATCATTATATTATCGAACATTTTCCTATTGTGTCATAAAAGACATCAAAAAACTTGGAATAAGAACTTAAATGAAATTATGGAAGTGACTAATTTCAAATTTTACATGTTTTTTAAATTAATTTTTTTTATCAATAGTGGACATGTATTAATAGAAAAACGTGTGATTACTCCACAATATGTAAAATCAGTCCTTTCTCAAGTTATGAAAAATAATCTCATCTTTTTCTAACAAAAAAGAATAAGGAAGGATCGTCCGTATTGACTACTACAAAAAACCAACCAGGACTAATTTTAATACATTATTAGATGTGCTTTAGTCTTATTATCGAAAGTTTGCATTGAGTTAGCACTTTCAGAATATATATATATATATATATATATATATATATTCTTTTACCGAAATGCGCACATCTTTTTCAAGAACAAACAAATTAGAATTTAACCCCTAATTAAGGATAGGTATTTTGGAAATAAGGTAAGTCGAGGCAGAGTTTTATTTAATTGAATTTACTATAGCAGCCATCAGCAGGGATTAAATTTGTCTCGTCTCAATGTAAAATATTATAATATAGGTGTATATATTGGATTTTTTACATATATATGGCCACAATACATTTGTCTTCTCATAATATGGTCCATTCAAAAAAATTACGAATGTATGGGTTTCTTGTCTGAAATCGCCACCCCCTTATGGCGGTTTCAGACATTTGATTTTTTTTTTATATTTTACTTTTTTAAAGTCTGAAATCGCCACCTCCTGTGATGATTTCAGACTTAAAAAAAAATAATAATTCAAAAAGTCTGAAATCGCCACAGGGGGTGGCGATTTCAGACATCTGAAATTTTTTTTTATTATTATTTTCGGATTTTTTGAAATCGCCACCCCCTGCGGCGATTTCAGAAATTTACCCCATATTTTCGTAATTTCTCATTCCAACCCATATTTTGGGAATTTTTCCCTCCCAAAACCACATAAATGTTAAAACCCCCTTTGTATCAAAATAATCAGGGAAGCTTCTCGAACTTGAAAAGGTATTTTAAAAATGTGGATTTAGCAATTTAATTAAATAATATTTTAATCTATCTTTTTTATATTAAATAAGTCAAATATATAAAATAAATTAAATTATATAAGTCGTTAAAATTTATTAATTATTTATAATTATCTTAAAGTTCATGATGTTGATTTTTTTAAAAAAATAATTGATAAGTTGTGCATACTATTTCTCAAAATTTACTCCGATTTGATTTTTCCCTAGAATATTCATGATGAGTAAAAAATAAATTTTCAGGGTGGGTTCCAAATTTATATATATAAACTAATTAATGGAACTTAAAGACATATTTAAGGGATTTGAGTTCCTTTTAGTTAAACGATACTACTTTGTTAATCTTTGATTTGATTTATTATTGTTGGTTTAGTTTAACCATCACCATTTTAAGATTTAATGAGCTACATATTTTGACACATGACATATGTAATAAATACAATCTTTTATGTCTTATAAAAAATTATAAAGAAATAAAATTACACCTTCGATCAGTGTTATAAATTATCTTCGATCAGTGGGGATTCACCCTCGCAACCCCACCTCCTCGTTCATTTTGGTGTAATATGGACGGGAAAGTTGTCCTTATAAATACATGGCCTACGTAACAAAGAGGTCGTTGCCAATATCATCCATTAATAGCCCAAAACAAAAAACCAACCAAGTCACAGGCAAAAGGAATCATGGAGTTGCACGAGAAAGGCACCAACAATCACAGCCAAAGCCTCTCAAAATTGGAGATCGTCGCCATGATGAGCGTGCCACCGCTCAAGGTGACCGAGCCGCGGCGAGTTTGCCAAGTTTTAGCCTTTGATCGCGAGGACGACACCACGAAGCCAATTACAACAAGGACCATTGGTGGGTGCTACCAAATAGTGATGTACTATAGACAGTTTAATGAGGAGGACAGTGGTTGGTCCTTGGCTGGTTGGATTGTGGAGTCTCTGGCCAAGGCACTGCTGGATCACCCTCTGCTTGCCGGCAGGCTTCGAAGGAGGGACGATATGGGGCTTGAAATTGTGTCAAATGATTCCGGCGTCCGTCTCATGGAGGCGCGGTGTCCGGCAAGCTTGTCGAGGTTTCTTGAGGTGGGTTATGAAGAGGAGAGCCTTGAGGCTGAGCTTGTGTTTTGGAAGGAGATTGATGAAGAGTGTCCTGAGTTCTCTCCTCTTTTTTATGTCCAGGTAAGTACCGTGTAATTAATCTTGTCATCCTCGAGAGTTATTAGTTTAAATAACATCTCTTTTAATTTGTGCCAATGAATAAATTAAATGAGTTGTGTTCGACTTTTACTAGAAAACATATAATATGTCTTATCCAAAAAAAATATTTATCCTAGAGAAAAATGTATTATAATTTCGTCTTTGAGAGAAATTGTGTTGAGAAATGTTAAAATTTAGTAACTATTTAGTCCAATTATTGTTTAATAATTATTATGAATGATACTCAGCAATAATATTTTCTTTTCTTTTTGTTTTGTTCTCTAAAATTGTCAAGTGTATTCACGAGATTATTAGAAAGATAATTAGGTTAGATTAGTTAGGAAACTTTTAGCATTACACTATGTTAGTTTTGTTTGTGAATTGTTATAATTTAAATCATTAGCACTTAAACACTTCGATTAATATAGAACTGATCAGTTTATAGTACTTGTTAAAAAAACCAAAATAATTAAAATGATACGAGGTTTTCAACATTTTTAATACATTAAAAACTTATAATTATTATCTTTTTTTTGCATAATAATTATTTTTTTATTGTTAGGACAATCGTTACGAAAACCCCAATAACAATCACCTTCAATAATGAAGACGTTGAAATATGAATAGATCGCATGGTACACAATTTTTCTTTTATGATACTCTCAAGGTGCTTGGACAAGGATTTTTAAATTTTGAAATGGAAAGTGGTTCGTGTCTTTTCCTATTTTCAGGTGACAAACTTTGAATGTGGAGGTTACTCAATTGGTATTAGTTGTAGCCTCCTATTGGCAGAGGCTTTGGTGGTTGAAAACTTCCTCAAGAAATGGGCAGAGATACACAACAAAATGTTACCCAAAAATGGAGAAATCATGAAGCCAACGTTTTACCACCCTTGTCTGAAAAACCCTGAGGCTCTTCCAAACGATGTAATAAGCCGCACCCTAAGAAAAAATGGAATAGAAAGCATGGTGTTCAAAATCACTTCTAAGGACTTTAGTTCCAACAAGGAATTGTGGAGGGAATTAGCCATGGTTTGTGTCCAAGAAGCGGAAAAAGAGCATAACATAGAAATGGGTTCGGATTTTCCTTTTCTTTTGAAAGAATCAGAGAGCATCATCAAGGTAGAAGACTGTTCAATTAATAATAATGGAAGCAATGTTAAGGGGTTGGTTCTCAAGAACCAAATCATTCGGACCACATGGGATGATTTTGGATTGAACGAGGTAGCATTTTATGGAGGTAACAAGCCTGTCCTAGTTTCTTGTTGGATTGCATCGGTTGCTGATGGGAATGTTATGGCAGTGTCGTACCAAAAAGGGAATGTGTCTGCAGTGATTATAGTCTCACCTCCACGTTGAGGCAGAACAACTAGGATAAGATGATATTTATTGTACCAAGATCATCATGTATTTCTTGTTGCTATTTTTATTCTAAGATTTGTTCCATCCTGATAGGGAGTTTGAATTTTTATGTACTAATGTTAAAAAAATTGATTATATTACCATTCAACTATGTGCTATTATATTAATAAAAGTATTTGATTCTTACCTTTACTGTTTATAGTAACAACTATTTTTGTTGGATGAAATCAAAGAGAGGGCACATGATTGTTTAGTGATACATCTTAATCCTAGGTCTTTTATAAAATGGCAAAATTAAATTTGGTGTGACTTTTAGAGATAGCAATTCACTGTCGAGTTGGGTAATTAAACGATTAACTGAATTTTGGGACGAGTTTGAGAAAAACTCGTTTGTATTATTTCCATTTGGATAAGTCTGAGTTCTGGAGCACCTGTCTTAAACCTGTTTATATATATATATATATATATATATATATAATTTATAATAAGTTCAAAATAGGTGTGTGTGCATACATACATATATATATATATATATACACAGACACAAAATATAATATAGTAGTTTATATATACAAAATTTATGTGTTAACTAATTTTTGGATCAATTGACAGGGTAGAGTATAATTTATTTTTAAAATTAAAATTAAGTTAGATAGTTAAGCAAAAACAAATAAAAATCTTAAAAAAAAAAAAAGAAATTTTGGGGTAGGACGAGGGGGTATAAGGTAGACACAAACCCATGAATTTAGGTACAAGACGGAAAATAAAAACTTATCCGGACATGGGGTGAGAAATGGGGCAGGGATGGGTAATGGAAATCCCACCTTGCATGCCCCATCACCATTCATAATAACTTGTTATATACCAAAACTCTTTTACACCTAATGTAGATAGAAATTAGACTATTTCATACGTCAAAAAAAAGCAAGGATTTGTCTTATTGAAGGCATATGGTTTGCGAAATCTGTTAATATTTCTAAGAATCTAATTTTTAGAATGACCTAAGTTAATTTACAGAATGAAAAAATATTCTCGAGAAAGATGTATTCTTGAAAATCAAAAAATACCCACTTTACACCATTTTCAATCCCACCCTGGATTCTAACATTTCAATGGGAAAAGAATGTTTTTACAATTGTAAATTGAAAAATTTGTCTTTATTTAAAATTAAAAATATAATTTTACCCTCCAATAATAATAATAATAATAATAATACATAAATAACATTTTTGAGAGTTGAGAAAATAATTAATATTAAATAATAAAAACAATAATAAGTATTTAAATATTGGTTTTATATGTGCAATGATATTTTTTTTAATTTATTACGGGTATTTTTGGTAAAAAAAAAAATATTCTCGATAATATTAATGTCAACCAAGCGCATGAATGGTTAATTCCTAAGCATATTTTGCAAGATTCCTAAGAATTTAATCAGTGAACGAAACACGTTTAAAAGTCATTCCTGGGAAAGTCATTTTTAAGAATGTTTATTGATTTCACCAACCACACACCTCCATAGGATTTTTTTAAAATGCAGCATTTTTTACTTTGTCGACTTGTTTGCCTCTTAGTGGCTTGTGGATCTCTATAATGATGATTATTATGTTTTTCAATTTTGAGTAATAAAATCAAATCTACTGCTTTTATTTCTATATATATATGAGAATTACTCTGGTATCCTATAAAATTCAAGGGTATTGGTACCCTATAATTATCTATGACTAAGAATTAGTCATGTGTCTCATTAACTCTAAATACTTATAATTTTAAACTTAAAAATAAATCTTGATCGTTAAAATATAAACAGGTATCGACACCCTTATAAAAATATGGATTATATATATAAACCTTTTCATACGTTTAATGCAATTTATTAAAGATAGTATTGTAACATCCCGATTTTTCTCTTTACAAAGATTTCGCGTAATTAGTATACGTTCAAGATGATTATTTAGACTGTAAATTTAATTATAAAATTTATTTTTCCAAAATACCAGTCAAAACAATGGGTTCGCGATCTCTCAAAATTTCACGAGATTCGGGTCGATTTTCAACCATCACCAGAATTTAATTACGACTTAAAGGTATCCGTAAAACACACTATTATGAAAATAAATTTACGAATACCTTGACCGGACTTAAATTCCTAATCAGAAAAATTAGTAGATCACGACAGTGTGTTTGAAAGGATATCCGGACACGAACAGTTAACGACCAAATGTGATCAAACATGATCGAAATTAGCCAAGTGGCCTATGGCCCTCAGACACTCACATGGACATAGCAGAGCCAAGCCACAAAGTCCACCATAATTATCCAAACATGTCACTATTCATGATGGAGGTTAAAGGATAATTATCCTTAATTAATTAATTAAAATAATTAAATAAGTAAATAATTAGAGGCAGCAAAGGCCACCGACTTGGTGGCCTATAAATAGCCAACTCCATGCCATTCCTTGCTTCACATTTTCATCTGTTAAGTTTACAAACTTTCAGTTCGTGCACTCTACGGTTACGCTGCCGGACTCAGGAAAAATAGAAGGATCGTACTAATGGGAACGCTTTCTCACAACTTTCACTAACAACGGACATGCTTAGGAAGTGGGTAACTCTAGCTTACTCACCTCCTTGATGATTTTTACATGTTATGTGTATAGTATAGAAAAATATGACGTAGTAGATATTATGTAGAAAATATGTTGATTATGGTGCATGAATGATTTTGTGTTTTTGAAGATAGAAATATATTATTGTGATTGTTGGAACATGTGGGAAAGCCTAAGAGATTTCTCAGTGAAAGATTTGGAAAAACAAGCAAGAAACTACGCTGTGAATGAGTCTGACATAAGGTCATTCGAATGACCAAGCATAGTCATAGTCATTCGAATGACCCTAAAATTTCACTCATTCAAGAGCAAATTTGTCAGGTCATTTCAATGACCTAGCCTTGATCATTCGAATGACTCATGAATTTTACCAATCTGAGAGCCAAATTCCAATGTCATTCGAATGAACTGCCTTGGTCCATTGAAAAACTTAAGTTTTAGCTTACCCACACATTCCAACAAGCACTAGACCTCTGGAAGTTATATTTGCTGTTGAAAATGATTATGAAAGTATGTGTTATGTTAACATGCATCATGAGGTCGTCACTAGTGCTCTAGGATGACTATAGATAACTAGAAAGCAATCACCTAATGTTTTAAAGATCATAACTGAACCCTAGGGGAAAAAGTGATATCTTAAGAAGGTTCCGACCATAGAGGGTCCGGTGTACCTTGAAGAAAGTACATAGCTATATGATGAAGGTTATCTCCTTTCTTGGCACATCCACAGGACAAGCCCCTGTCCAGTCCAACAAGATGAATTGGTTAATGATACAAACACATGTTTCGACCTGATACTGTGTTAAAGCTATATAGGAAGGATGAAAGAACGTGACGTCACAATGTTTCAAAGGAATGATAAAGAACGAACGAGTTCACGTCTGGTCGAATCAAAGGGCCGACCCCTCGCCATCCCACAAGTTGGATGGTTATTCCCTGTCATTGTTCGATGAAGTATGACATCGTGCATCCGTGGTTAGCTACCACTCATGTTATAGCACTGTCTGGTCGTCAACGACATGCGAACAGAAGTAGGTTATAGCCGAACGGCCACGGCTACATGGGTGGAAGGACTAATGTACAAGAAGAACGCGACCCCGATACGCAAGCTTGATAGGACGCGTAAGAGAATCCTAGATCCCCTTATGCATAAGATATGTGATGTATGTATATATGTATGTATGTAAGTATGTATATCATGTAAGTTATCGTCAAGATAACTCTCGAGACGGCCTATATGGAAGTTATAGACTACGCGAGAATGTGATCGGACGTTACAGTACTCAAGCGAATAAAGTAATCAGCACGAATCCCTAAGTAATGCAAAGATTATAGATCCTCAGTCACCTAGTAAACTAAATAAAGCTACTCAGGATTAAGACGAATGATAATAATCAGTAGGAACTCTAGTATGCTTGAACACTTAGAGATCTCCTGAGTGGTCTGGATCATAACCGAAGTAATAAGAAATCCCCTACGCTAAAGGTCTTCCACTGAGGATGCAATGTTCTCACCCCCACTTGTTTATGACTCCAGGGGCTGATGAGGACTCTGCCGAGCAATAGGAGGAGCAGTGAGGGGCTGTTACGTGAAGCAAACACCTGAGAGGACGGGGCATGAAGAAGTTCGGGGTCGGCTAAAGGAGCCGTGTACCAGTTAACCCTCATGCTTTGTAGTTGGATATTGTATTTTTGATAGACATGATGTGTGTATATTAACTAGTGTAGTACTTATGTAAATTCTTGTAAATATATGTGATGGACCGCATGGTTGTTTATCTATCTATTTGTGTTATGCTCAGTTGATAGTCATAAGCCCCGAGGCTCTATCGTTTGTAGTATATGTCATGTCTAAGCACGACTCATATTTTATGCAATAAACAATGAGAAGAAAAAGTTTGAAATCGGTCCATATTTTCTTAACCAAGTATTTCTAAAATTAATAAAGGACTATAAGTATTATCCACCAAGTAATTAACAACCTAGTAAGTATTGCGTATGATTTAAGCGTAAGCAATTAGTTAGGGTGTTACATTTGTCATCTCTTCTGTCCTTGTCTAAGCGAATTTGTGAGATCCTACAAGTCACATTGAATTGATTGCTTTCATTGAAATGATTAGTAACGTTTGAGTTTGGTTAGATCCTTGTGTACGCAATGCTTAGACAACCTAAAACAAAAAGAATATGAAATCGTAATATTATATTTTTCCGGGGGGTCATTTGTGGGCTTAATTTAAACTGAAAGGCCCAACATAAAACAGGCTTGAGGGATGATAGTGTCAGTGGTAATTGAGAAGTTCTTTCTGGCGCATCGGTTCTTTTCTTACCAAATATGATGGATGGCTTTGGCATTTGATTTCATCGACGGAGTGAAATTGTGAAGGAAGGGTTTTGCTAATTGATGTGATTTTCTCGGAAAGAAGAGGAATGGAGAGTGGGATTAGCAAGAGAGAAGGGATTCGAATAGAGAATCCGTTTGCTTTGAAGGTTGGGCAAGTTTTCACCGGTTTTGGAATCGGATGTGGAGTAGGCATCGGCGTTGGTCGCCCTTTAAATCTAGGTACCCACTCCTCCTTCTTTCTATTGTTTGCCAGGCATGGATTTGGGGCGCTTCTTCAAACCCAAAATTGGCCCTGCTCAGTCCTCTCCTAACAAGCCACGTATTTGTTTTCCCCTCATTTGCCTACTCCTCTCTTGCGTGTTTCATTTTCTTCATGATTCAAGTAGCAGATACTACTTCCGTCTTCATTTGCATAATTTAGTCTGTTCCGACTTGAGGAATGTTACTGCGGACATGCTTTTGTTAATTCTTTTTACCACTCCACATTGTATGATATTGATATTTGTTTCCTATAGGTGCAATACCGGTGTTGAATGAAGTGATGAGTGCCACCAGAGGTGCAACCGATGCGTTTTCTGGTGTTACCAGGCATGTTAATACTTCTGTAAGTCATGATTCACCGTCTTCAGTTCTATGGCTGCCTCTATTCATGTTGTTACCATGTCACGTCTTCTTTGTTTTCATATGCTTTCGATGAAATATTTGTTTCTCATGTTTATACAGTTGAGGAAGTTGGGAGCTAAGAATATTGAAGTGGGCGTTGGATGTGGAGTTGGCTTTGGCCATGGTTTTGGAGCTGGTATGCCACATGTTTTTGGTATTTCAGCTGTGATGTATTACGTATAGCACAAGAAAATGAACACAGTAAACAGAATACATTGCAAACTTATACGTTCATATGTATGGTACACTAAGAATGAAAATGAGGGAGCAGAATACTTTACAAGTGTTGAGCATTCGTTGAACTTAGTTATCATTTTTGTGTTCTTGGCCAATTTCTCTTTGTCACTTAACATGGATGGGTTTTGTTTGATTGTGGCAGCTGACAAAGACTTTCCATAATTAATACATATTTTTCTATTGATAGCTGAGTTTTCATCTATTTACTATGGCAGGCCTTGCTGTGAAACCAGGGGTGTTGAATCAAATTCAATCTAGTCTCGTAGTACGTGAAAATTTCTCTCTCAAAAGTATTATCTTCTATTTTGTGTCTTTTATGTATATCATGTTTAAAATCTTGAATTTTCTAGGTAGCAATGACGAAGATGATGATGAAGTTTGGAGTTACTCCCAGTTTACCCTTTGGTCAGGGTTCATTTCCAGCATCCTTTCAAAGTGGCATAAGCGCGGTCAATAAGAACCAAATTTCTCCAGGAAGCACGATGCAGTTGGCAGCTAAACCAGTAGACCAAGTTACTCAGGGTCTTGCAGGGTCTCAATCTATGCAAATTGGTTCAGTTTTTGAAAGTACTGCTGTCAAAGGAAATGCCATTGACTCTAAATTTAGCAGCCGAACTGAGAAGGTTCTTAGCAACTTTCTTCAAAATCCATTATTGAATGGAGAGGAAGGAGGACCTGACGAAGCAGTATGCACTCAATTCCTTATATGATAATTAGATGTGTTATGTCTTTTCTTCCATTCATTAAAACTCATTTTCCCTTTTCTTAATGATTTTCCTGGTGAAAATGCCTTCTGAACTAGAATTTTCATATACTCTTTTATATTTCCCACAAGTGGATGAAATGAAAGAATTTTCATTTTTGTATTTATAGACTACAAAGAAGTGATATAGACTGTAGGAGGCATTTTCCCTTGTGGAATGTGATTCTTTTTTTTATTTAGGTCACAAGGGAGGTCCAAGTCCAGTTGTGTGGAGGGGAGGCTAAAGTTGAATTGAAGCAACTTTGGTGGGATTTGAACCAGGAATTGAGTAGTGTCCAAAAGAGAGTTGGTGCCACTTGAGTTAAGGACCTTGGGCAGAATGTGATATTTGGGAATGCTGCAACTAGATATCCTTGAGTATCTTGTGAAATTCCCCAAAAAAATCATGACCACCTATGATGAGGTGGCAGTGAATAGTGGTTGAAGGGATGGTAGTGGCAGTAATGCTGGTGTGATTGTGCTGCTGGGTCAGTGGTGATAAGTGTGGAGGGATAAGTAATTATGGTTGGGAAGTGATTTCTTCTTACATGCTATGCCGGGCAGTTAAAGAAAATCCCATCTAGCTATGGGATTGTTTTTTGTCCAAAACATGGTATTGTTACTTCATTCACTGGAATATATATTTTTAAATTTGAACCAAACATGGGAATGTTATAAGCTATTCATTGGAATCCCAAAAACAACCTGCGAACATTCTGTGTTGATGATGGATCTCTACCTTTTTCGATTATTTTCGTTTTAGTTACTGTTTTTGTTTGTAACACCACTCTCAGCCCCCAGATAGGCTTGAGGAACAGATAGGTGTGCCTGGAAAGATATAGTTGCCTGTATGCATCATCTGTTGGTTAAACTATGAATGTCATTATTACTTTCATGTTTTAAAACAATAAATGAATAGTAGATGCTGTTTGTTTCTTTATATACTTTTCGGTGATTAACTTGGTATTTTAATACATGGTGTCCTTGCAATTCGGTTAATAATATGATGTTCTTGAAAATCTTGTTCTTGTTTATGAAATGATTTTCATTTTCATTACTATAAAGTGTACTGCAGACCAAATTATCATCTCTTTCCCAATAAATATAAATACACACACACACACTTGTGTTTGCTAGAATGTTCATTTTTCTCATTAATCCCTCATTTCCTTTTTCCGTGAGCTTTTTCTTCGAGTTAATAAAATTTTTCTGATTAAAAAATGCAATGCAGGCTGGACGGTTGCGGTCAGAGAACAATATACTGCAGATGGTAATTTTTCATTCTATTTGGTGTTAATATATATAAAATTAGATTTAACTCACATGTCCTTATTGTTGAACATTTCAATGTCGTTTTCGCAGGTGTTGAAACACCAGCGAATCATTGAAGAGCTTGTGGAAGAAAATGAGAAGCTTCGGCAGATACTAGTGGAGGACCTGAAAATACCATCTAGCAAACTGGAATCAATTTCTGCAGGTAGAATTAGAAATAAATTGCCATGTACTGATTGTTTTGAGTGCCGAAGAAAACAGCGAAAAAAGTAGGTTAGTAATAACAATGAACTCATTGAAATTTTGCTCACATGCTAATTGCTAAAGGGTATCCCGTGATTGATACCCCATCATTTTTGTGGATTTGTTCCTTCCGGTGCCTCTGTGAAGAGTTAATGACATATTGAATTGAATTAGCATTATATTAGATGACACACATTTAGGAATTGTGGTGATTGAGAAAAGTCAAGATATAACTTAGTAAAATATATCTGGTACAATTGAGAAGAATCTGGTTACAGGTGACTCTCCGCTGCATGTGTGTCTGTGTGTTTGGTCGTTTTCAATGTTTTTTACTTATTTATTTACTTTTTGGGTCAATAATCGAATTTTTTATTTGTGTTGTTCCCACTAGCCATGCTGGAGGCCAATTTAAGTAAGGCCCTGGGATTTTAATTCGTTGGGTCTACTAGCCTAAATATTCTGGTAAGCTCATTGTATTGGCTGAAAAGTTGCCCTAGTGTGAACAGTGAACATCATTTCAGTAGTGACATGTGGCCCAATAGCCTGAGACAAACCCCACTATCATCAGTCTTAAGGGTTAGTTTGGTTTGTAGGTTTTCTTTTTCTGTTTATAACATGTCTGTCTCTCAAAATTTTGTGGAGTAAACAGTAAACACAAGAAATGAAAACAATGAACAAGATTTTTTTGTGGAATACATTGTGAAAACTGAAAACAAGTGTTGTTTTCTTCACAAAATTGTGAAAAATAAGAAATAAATTGAAAATAGAAAATTTAGAGGGAAAAAAAAGGTTCAAGATCTTTTTTTTTAAATGAAAAAGAGAGTTTATGTTAATCATTTCACCGTTCATTTATTTGAGGGTAAATACAAGAGTTACGTTGACTCTCAAATGAATGGGGGAGATCATAAGCATAATTCTCTCATTTTTTATAAACCCTAAACGCTAAAAAAAAAGGATCTTGATCCAAAAGATAGTAACAAGAACCAAAAAGGTATTTTTGTCTTGGGAGCCTTTTCCTAATCAGTCTGCAAACGAGAGGGCACTACTTGAACTCAAAGCATTCTCTAGTTACTAGTAAGACAAATATGCTCGTATATGATAAAACACTATATTTATTTGTGTTTGCAGATCGTAACGTTCATAACTCCAAAGGAGAGAATGATAGACAAAACGAGTAGAGATAAAAGAAAAAGAAAAATGGTTTACACTTGCCAGTTATAGGAAGTGGGTCGTTTATTGCGTATACTTAGTACATACAAAGAAAGACCTATAAGGCATCTACGTTTCTTTAATTCCCCCTGTGGAATATTCCATCAATAATTTCAGTTAAATTGATTTGTCTAGTGCTGATCATGTATCCGTTTGTAAGTAACAAAATAAAAGGATAAAGGTGCAAAAGGCTATTGCTCACAAGAAGTAGTACATACATCTTATACAAGTAAGTCAAGTCATTGTTGGGGAATCCAATGCTTTTATTTGGTGTGGTACTAAATTCTCCCTTTTTTAATATGATCAGAAATGAATAAATTCTTTAGCTTTTGGCATACAAGAATGGCTACCATTATCATAATTTGTAAAATTCTAAATGCTTGCTTATGTCTTAGGCTAAAGGATTTTATTCGGTCAAAAACTCTAAAAGGTAAACCATGAGGAATGATTAGGGTACCATGGACAACGTGTCCTTTAAACCATGTTCCCCACTATTGGTATTGGGCTTTATAATTATAAAAAAGAGTAAATTATTCAACAAAATAAAGGCCACACATTTGGCTTGTAATCAATATATAACTTCTATATGACTATTAGATTAATGTCTTCTATTAAAGCTAGAACATATGACCAGCACATATAAAAGGGAGGAATTGGATTCACGAGAAGAACTAAATTGACCATAATAGTGTGTTGGAACTAGGATATTTGTCCTCAATTTTGTTTTTCACATCTTAAAATCTCTCAGCAACCATTGTTAGAATAAGCTTGTGTTTGGTTCCTGTGAGACAGGATAGGAATATAGATAAATGGGAGAATAATGGGACAGAGACATAAAAAATAAGAGGATAAATCAGTTTTATATTATGTTTCGTAACAATGAATAATACACACTTATTTATATTTATATATTATTTAGTTTAATAGAAACAAGACAAAAAAATATACTTTAAATGACTTAAAATATCCTATTGCATTAATTTAATAAAAAAATTAAAAAACACATTATTCTAATTTAAAAAATTGTGTCTCCGTGTCATGTCCTCATGTCTTAGTAGAATGAAGATAAAGAAAATATATAATTTTTTTTGTCTGAAACACAAATGTTTGTGTCTGTCTCAATAAATAAATAGAATTTTGTCACATATTTTAATAATTTAATCATATCTCATTAATCAAACGCCGCTTAAGAGATATGATCACGTGCGCATCACTTTCTACAGAGATTGGTTTATTACCACAAGAAAAGCCCCACCAATATCCACCCTCTTCTTATTCTTCCACCACTGTTATGTCCCATTCCTTCTTCAACCCTTTTGTTCATCACTCAAAAAATTCCAAAGTGCCACCACCTCTCCAATCTCCAAAAGCAAACACGCCTTAAAACATTTTCTTCCACATGTTCCTTTCTTAACAGCTAGAAACCTTTTTCCATCTCTCTCCAATTCCACTACCCCACCACCACCAATTGAACCTTAAGATTTTAATACCATTTGCTATAGTTCATCATGCCCTCACCTACCCCATTACATTGCAATTATTAAATTATACGTAGCAAGAAAAAGGCTTTCAATTAACATATTCAACTTCCAAACTAAACAGCAATAAATTGTGCAGTTATAGTATAGCCAAAATAAGTGAATTCGTTGAATCCACTATTATTTCTAGCTATATAGCCTCCCAACTAGACAGCTACTAGTAACTAACAAGCAGCTTTTTTTCAATAAAAAAACATGCTACATATCATTTATTGCAATAGGTAGTTTAGAACTATTTACTACCTCCAGACTGTAGCTGCAGTTTACACTAATTATTAGGTGTGTCGTATTTTTAGTTGACTCAAGACTCACGTTTTTTTTTTTGTTCACAAGGTCAATGTGTTTCTGGGACGAGTATCCTCTTATTATAATTTTAAACGTAACCATGTCATATACGAAGAAATATATAAATATAAACACTCAAACTCAAATTAAGCCTTACAAAATTTGTAATGAACTTCACATGCTTAAAGTATTTGAATGTATTTTTTCTATTAATATGAAAATGTTATATTCAAAATTAATATGAGAGAGTGTTAATGTTTTTATTTGAAAAATCATTAAAAGTTTATGGAGTAAAAAGTAAGATATTATTTATATAAAAGATATTAGAAACTTAAAGAAATCATTGATATTTGCAGTTGACTTAACTCTACTTAATTTGACTTAAATTGGGTTAGTTTACTATAAGAGTAAAACTCTCCTAAATAAATCTTGCCCAAAAAAAAAAAAAGTAATTGGAAAGTTATCCATATTGTTACAGAGATCTTATTAGTGCCAACGATTTGAGTTCCTTTTCAATGGAGAAAGTCGCATAACAAAAGTAGAAATCATGAAAATCTCTTATTAAGTCAGCTACAAAATGCTACAATGTGACAGATATCACACACACACACACACAGAAATAGATGAACATCCTCCCAAACAAATTCACTAACCAAGCACCCCAAGAATCACCCACCAAATCTAAAACAAACACAAAGGAAAAAACGAGAGTAGCTGAATAGAGGCCCAAAAAAAGAAGGAAGAAGCTAATACATACATATATATATATATATATATATATATATATATATATATATATATATATCTCAGTGAATGAATTTATATGACCCCTTTATCTGAGCATTAAACTTCTTAAGCAAGAAACAGAGCAGCAGCACCAAAGAATGCTACCATGACCAAGCTGCTTCCGTGGAGAAACGCCTTGCTCGGGCTGGACGCCACCGGATTATCTGCCACCGACGGCGAGGGAGACGTAGGTGACATACCCGGCGAGGGAGACGGCGGACTGCCTGAGGCTGAAGACGGTGGAAGGGAAGGAGCAGAGGGTGAAGGTGATGATGCTGTGGTGGAAGAGGGGGCTGGGCTTGGGCTTGGGGGAGTTGGAGGTGGGCTTGCCATTGGTGAGGGGGCAGGTGAAGGGGTGGTTGGGGGAGACATTGGAGCAGTTGGTGGTGGCTTCATCATGGAAGAACTTGAGGGTGCAGGGGAGGGAGCTTGTTGAGCTGTGGAGGATATTGCAGCAAGCGCCAAGGACATGGATAGCACGAGCATGGCACGTGCGAGTGCCATGGCTGGACGCACGAGAGAGGGGAAGGAAACAGTAATGGGAGAGACAGAGACAGAGACAGAGGCAGAGATGTTCTGTTCTCAGTTGTGAGTGGAACAGGAGAATGGGGTAGTGTTTTCTGATTGATATATAGCAGTGGTAGTCATACAGATAAGGAAAAGTTTTACAATAATCCGCCTGAAAAATATTATCAGCCTTTTGATACCATCCACTGTATAGGAGGACAAAGATAAAAAAATGATTTTGTTTATATTTTTTATATTTTATTGAAATTAAAATAGAAGAAATAATAAGTTTTTGTTTGAAAATACAAAATTAAAATTTAGGAGGACAAAAAATTTTATCTATATATTTGTGTCTTTGTTCCATGTCCTAACTTTAGTATTAAGATAATCTTTTTACCACTCAAAATGTATAAATATCTTATTATTTATTTTATAAACTAAATTTCACAATATATTATGAAAAAAGTAATAAAATATCTATGAAAAATTCAATATTTAATTTTTGGTGACACGGAATTACGCCAATATTTTCTTAATTTTGTGTGTGAGGTTGACACGTATGAAGGCAAAGGAGATAAAAGGGTGAGGGTGGGAGAGGCATCTTGTTTCTTGTGGGGTCCACAACACCAATGGAATTGGAATAAGACACTTCAATATCATGTGGTGGTTTACAATTTCATCACTTCAGTATCTTTTTTTATTATCATTTTACACTTTCCTGACCATTATAGAAAATAAAAATCTTTAACCTTTAGGGTATGAAGTTATAATTAATAACATAAAGGTTCTTTGGACTCCCTGGGCCATGACATATGAGTTATGATATCACTTTACTTATTTTAGTTTAAACTATAGAGATAAGACAAAATGACAGAGACTTAGAAATAAAAATAAGAAAACTTACGTCTCTCTAAATCTATTTTGTTCTCCCGTGTCACGTGTCTGTCATTTTATCTGTCCTTGATACTGAACCTAGTCCAATAATTGGCGTATTACATCTTCCAATAAACAAACAATCCCAGTGGAGGAGCTGACAAAGGTTGATGATGAGTGGAGGTGCTACTGCAAAATCAGTGCAGAGAAGGGAGAGGTGGGGGAAGATAAAGGGTTTAATTCCTCTTACATTTATACATACTTTTATCCAAAACTGTGTTATAATTAACAAAACAAGTCCTAACAAGAATTGAAAATCAAAAACTTTTTAGCTAATGTTATTAATTGGATCTTACCAATTAATCTAACGGCGTTAAGTTGTTAACAAATTAGATGATTTGGAGCTTTCGGACATGTACATATCCATCAATCACTTTCTTCGTTAAGAGTAGGTTGGTCTGTCTTTGATAAAGACCGGGGTCCCCATACGTATTCCTCCAACGTAAGGAGGGAAATATCAGACAGCTCGCTCCAGGTGGGTGGAGAACAACATCGATCTTGTCCTTCTGTAGTTGCAAAATACAGCACCACATACACATCCATTACTGCCAAACATTTGAGTTAATAACATTACACAATGCATGCTCAAATTAATAAATCATACTATTAGTTATGCGTATTCATAATCTCATATCATAGGTTAATGATAGTTTTGCCTCAAGTTCATGACAACCAATATAGTGTCACTTCTATTCAGTGGTAAAGCACTATAAAATAAGATGGTTTTTTTTAAAAGCATTATAAAATAAGATGGTTTTTCAAGTGCCTCGTGGGCCTAAATTTTCCTCTTATTAAATGTGGCCATTTTTTATAATTTTTAGAATTAAATTTGTTGAATTTTGTTATATTTTATGATTTAATATGACATATTGATGTGTTATATAACTTTATGTGATAAATGAATACTTTTTAAATAATATTTGTAGAGGGATGCATTGTATGTTTGGATGATCCACAAACTTCTAAATCTCTTACAAATTAGTTTTTTTAATGATTTAACTAATGAAAAGTTTGTTACAACCATATAAAACATGAAATAATGACAAAATTCAATGAATTTAAATTTAAAAATTATCAAAAATAGACAAAATTAATAAGAAGAGAATTTACAAACATGTGAGAAACCACCATAAAACATTGTCCAGTACCGTTGAGCCAAAATGTATTATACTGTATCTGCATTCATAAGCAACATATATACTAGCCATGTGATTTGAGGACCACATGCCACGTTTTTTTTTTCTTAAAGTGTTATCTTTACCCAAAAAATATTCAGCTCAGCATCTTTTGTTAAGACTTGCTGAATAAAGACCATAAAGGCTGTTATCATGTGTATTATGCATATGCGATGATGAATGACTGTAATAATGTAATTGCCATTCAAACAAGAGACAGAACAGTGAACATTGCAAATAAAAATGAAATCAAGTATGAATCACAAGTCTAACTACTAAGCTGCTTCTTCTAAACGACATCATAACATGATTTGGGGTGGGAGGAAGGGGTTTTAGTGGGGACCAACATAAAAACTTAGCTGTGTATCTGCATCTGCCGCACTGCCGAGAGAGTGAAGGTAACATTGTGTTTCAAGCTTGAATGTTAAAATTTTACATTGATGAAATTTAAATTAAGTGAAGAGTATATATTTAAGAAAATTTATAAATTTATTTTCGTAAAATTTTGAGTCAAGATGTGTTGTCTAACTTGTTTTATATCCTGATAAGTTAATCTTTTTTCTGCAGGGTTTTTATTGTGAAGCGACATGGTGAATTTTGTAAAAGCTGAAGCTTCCAACACCTCCACAAGTCAATTCACGGCGAAAAGGAATCAAGTTCCATCCAAAAATAGGGTGACATGATCACGTGTGGAGCCCTCTAGACAACAAAATTGATTGGAGAGCCAAATCATGAAAGAAAATTGACTTAATGAAATGGCTAGTGCAAGCTGTCACCAGAGTATTGGGTAATTACAATTGTCACCTCTCCTCATCTAGAAGCGGCTGAGATGCAGGGGCTACAAAACAAATTCAGCAAGTACGTCAAAGACATTATAACTGAAGACGACAAGAAAGATAAATTCATATGCATGCACGTATAGTAGTATGATATAATCTTGCAACAATTTCGTTAACACATGAGAATGCTAAGTCTCTTGTATTTTGGTTTAAAAATTGGAGGGAACAAGGCCACAAGAAGGGAAAGCATGTTGCCATGCAACTTCAAAAGTGAATGCCTAGTTCTATTGTGCATACATGATTACCAAAAAATTTTCATAACTATACAATTTCGACAACTCATATTTAGATGAGAGACTTTTAATAAAATTGAGTCCTATCAACTTTATTATACATACACTCACTTGTTTATGAGTCTTTAATAGTTTTATTGTGAGTTTGTCTATACATAAAATATTTGAATTGTATCTATACTATGTATTAGAATTGAACAACTATTACTTGCAAGATGTTGCTGCCCCCTAAATAAGGGTTTGCCAGACTTCTAATTTCAGCCATGATCAAACATGTTAAAAGAATACCAACTATAAATGTCCCAATTGTGGAATGGGAGTGAGTCGAGCTGGTTGAAGCTCAGGTCACTTCGTATAAATAAATAAATAGAACTAGTTATCTTGCTTTCCATCAATTGCAATAGACACGTTAACATCTCAAAGAGTTGCGAATTCTGATTAATTTTTATGAAGCAAAATAAAATGAGAGATTTTTGTGTTGAGGATAAGTTTAACTTATTATTCTTTAGCACAGACAATAAATGGGTCCTATGACCTTTACTGTGAACTCTCAACCATTTTTGAGACCTGATTTTATTGTGTATGTTGAAAATGACGTGTTAAACTTATCGGATTAAGAATTTCTCAAACAAGAGTTTTTTTTTTTTTTTTTTTTTTTATTTAGTCTCAAACAAGAGTGCTTAAGTTTTTGGCAGAAAATGACCATGTGAGTCTTGGTCATGGAACATGAGCAAAAGTTTGGGAATATCAGGCCCGCGAATGGAGTCCGGGCCCAAAGTATGAACCCATATTTTGTGTAAGGCCCAATTCATTTAGTCCCATGACATGACAAAAAAAAAAGAATTAAAAGAAGGGATAGAAGCAGTAGCAGATAAGGCGTCGTCGTTGGCTTCCTCCTCCTCCTCATGACACTGAACTGAAGTGACCCTTCTTCCTCATGGCTTCCCAAGTTGTTCTTCAGGTTTCTTCGTTTTTCTCTCTCTTTATTATTATTATTATTATTATTATTATTATTATTATTATTATTATTATTATTATTATTATACAATTGAATTTCAACGAATGTGAAACGTTTTTTCTAATGCGCCTTCAATTTCGCAGGCGCTGTTTGCTTCTGCGCCGCAAAACCCCAGTCAATGTTCTCCGTCCAAGCTGAGTTTCTCTTCTGTGCTTTCTTGTTGCCCGGCCTCCGCGCTTGGTTCCCACAACGTCCCCTTCATTCGCAGCTCAACTTCATCATGGCGCTGCACTCCTCTCATCGCTAAGCCTAATTTTGTCGTGAGAGCCGAATCGGACCCCGAAGGCGTTGGTGAAGCCACTGACAATGTGGTGGAAGATGCTGCTGCTGCTTCGGATAGCGTTGAAGAAGCTCCCGAAGCTGAAGCAGAGGAGGAGCCCAAGCCACCGAGAAAGCCCCGAGTCAAGCTTGGCGACATCATGGGGGTAATTTCGTCATTTAAACTACTGCTCATGTCATGTCTGCGTGCTGCTATTAGTACTATGGAATGGTGATTTTTGAAAAGAGATTCTTTAGGGTTGTGATTTGTGAAATATGATTATATGTAGTGCCACTTTTTTGATCAACTTTACAAGCTTGAATTGAACTTGATAGCCGTGATTGGCTGCTAATCTTTGATCCGTGTATGCAGCATTTCTGAAATGAACACTACTTGTTACTCGGTCTTCCTGTAGCCGTCGTTTGATGAATAAATGACCTGTTTTGCCTTGAAGTGCTTTATGTTGTTGACTAAGATTTAGTCCTGGTGCCAGTTCACTTAAATTGAGACTCAATTTTGAAGTCTGGGAAGGGTGGGCATTTTTCGTTACTAGTTAGGGTTTTCACTCTCTGCATCCTTTCTAGATGTATTGTAACTTGTAATGTCAACTTTGACTGGTGAGTATGTGAGAAAGGGCGACTAAAAGCCAATATGGATGAACTCTAAATTGTGTCGTCGTTGTTGTTGTTTTTCATGCAGATATTGAATCAGAGGGCAATTGAGGCATCAGATAAGGAAAGGCCAACTCCAGATCTTAGGACCGGAGACATTGTGGAAATCAAATTGGTATATATATATTTTTAAAAGAAAAAAGACATTAATAAGCTCCCTGCCTGGGCTGAGTTAAATCTTATAATGATCTATTTTTGTCCTACTTACAGGAGGTTCCTGAGAATAAGCGTAGGTTATCCATCTATAAGGGTATTGTCATTTCAAAACAAAATGCTGGCATCCACACTACGATTCGAGTCCGAAGAATTATTGCTGGCGTAGGGGTTGAGATTGTCTTCCCAGTGTAAGTTTCCCCCTTATTGTCCATGCCATTTGCACTGGTAGTTATTTCTTTTGGCTGCATTGCTACATATAAAGAATCAAACAGAAAGATGGAAATTTGGGATGACAACTTCATTTATTGTTTTTACTTGTGCTTAAGTGAGCCCTTTGAAGACATTGCACGACTAAAATTATAGTGGAAATAGTGACTTGTTACCATTTCCCTAAAATGGTCACTTCCAAGAAAATAATACCTACATGATTATGTTGTTGATGGTGCATCAGTACTGGTTGCGGGTTTGAATTTGCTATTTTGCACCTTTTGAAAGTACAGATTGTTAGGAAATTGGTTGAGGAGCACTGACCAGTATAGCTGAATATATCTTTGTTCTAGGATCCATATAAGCATGTTAGAAGCTCAGTTCATCTCAAATTTATTATTAAGACCAATGTAATTTCCAATGTCAGTAGCTTATGAAGTTCTTTTTTCTTCTACGATGCTTATTATCTTCACTGTCACAGTTACTCACCAAACATCAAAGAAATCAAAGTGGTAAAGCACCGTAAAGTCAGGAGGGCAAGATTGTACTATCTAAGAGACAAGCTTCCCAGACTCTCCACTTTCAAATGAAATGCCGGCTTCCCACTTTTCGCCCCTCGCATTTTCAAAGCGGTCTGCTGAACAGGGAGAAGTGATCGCAGGGGCATAATTTGATTATTTCGTTTTGTTGTTGTTTGTAGAATATGTAAGTTTTCTTGATTTTAATCTATCCTCCGAGAAATGGAAACAAGTGTAGCTGCCTTTGCTAATTTGATATATTTATAGTGTTTCTTCTGCCTTTTTGTCATACAACTAGAATTCCAAGGGATCGAAATGTGCCTCGCATAATATAATGCAATAATCTACTAGTAGAGTAACGTTTTGTTATATAACTATGTCTAGGTTTTCAAAATGAAAATAAATAAATAAATAAATGAGCATAGTAGAGTGTTTAATACTGCCTGGCATCATTTAAAAAAGGCAGTTCCTATTTGTAGCGTTGCCGAATTTTGTTAGCAGCTCAGTGTAACAACAACAAAGCTGATAATAACCAATAATAAAATGTATTTTTGAAGTGTAGCCATAATAAAATGGAGAGTAAAACCAACTTCATTAAAATTAGATACACAAGCATATGTTTTGATGTTAAAATGGACGCTTTTATTAATTTTAAATAATGAAAAGAAGAGTTCATATGTTTTAAGGCATATTAAAAAGGCTAGTTATACATTGCCAAAAAAGAAAGAATTTTTCCATTTTTTATAAATAGAAAATTTAGGTAAATTTGAAACTAATCATTTCATCATGATTAGAGTAAGTTTTTTATATTTTTTAAATACTTGAATCACTCACCAAAGTATAGTCATCATAACGACAAGAAGAATTGAATAGACATATAAGTCGTTTTCTTAGCGGCAAAAGTGAGGTGGTGTTTACTCAGAAGAAAGAATGAAATTGGTTCGGTTTTACTTGTTGGAATGTATTTTCGACAACCGTGTATGATAGTATGCAGGAATAATAAGTAAAAGTGGAATCGCTGTGTTTTTCTCTTGTAGAGTCAATGGACACCAAGTTTGAGTTAATGACGTCAATCACGAATCAATTCAATTGGAAAGGAAAGGAAAGGACAGGACACGTGTAGACAGTGTTTGTGCCCCGTCGTGCCCTCCCTTTGCGGGCTCTCTCTTTCTGTACCAAAAACAGAGAGAGGGTGATTGAGGGCATCGATTTGTGCGGCTAACAAGTTGGAACCATAAGGTTTGTTAGACTTGATCCCCAACCATTGGTACTCCCCTTCTCCTCGTTCCGCCACTAATTTTTATTATTATTCCCTATTCCCTCTTCTCACTCACTCACCCACCCACTCACTCACCCCCTTTCTCTTGTTGTGGGAGTTACTTTGATCATTGGGCCTGTTACCTGTTTGGTTTTAAGTCTGAAGGTCTTCGTTCGTGATGACTTCTCCTCCGCCTTCTGCAACCCCACTCATCTCCATCACTCCCGATGAACTCAGGTTCAATTGTATGTATTCATCCGTTCATTCTATCCCTCTCTTCTTTCCTCCGCGCACACACACACACACACACACACACACACACACATATATATAATTATTATTAAGATAATTACAATATTTATTTAATTTCAATTTTTCATCGCTTCGTCATGATCTTTGCATGCCTCGTTTTTACCTTTTGTCCGCGGATCCCAAGGCGACCAGTTGTCACTTCTTTTTGTTGAATTTTGCCATATGCTCGTAAACTAACATAGGTATCGTTTAATTCAATTACGGTTATCACAATCATTGGCTTCTCATGATCTAATTTTTTTTTTTTGGGGGGGGTGGGGGGCAATGTCAGGATTCTTCTACTATTTGAATATTGGTTCGGATTTTAGCAGTTCCATTTTGCACTTCTCATGTTTTTCTCTTTTTGATAAATCTATTAAGAGCATGTAGGGAAGCAGATTCCTCTAATATCATTAAATAAAGATGTTCGCAAGTTTTGTGAAATTGAGTACAAGAGTTTCTGTATTTTTTTATTTTTTTTACCCCTGTAAGATGTAATATGAATTCTTGCCTTCTGCTTTCCCTTAATAAGCTTGCACTCTTATTGAACTTTTCTCATATTATTTGTGTAACCAGTTGAGCTGGAGAAGCAAACATTTTGTGATCTTAAAGTTGTGAATAACACTGAGAACTTTGTTGCCTTCAAGGTACTCTTTTTCAACTTGCTGGATCTGCTTTTGATTTCCATCTGAGTCGTAGTTCATTCTGAATTTCTGATTGCGTTTAATTTAAATGTTATGTTATTACTCTTTGATAGGTCAAAACCACTTCACCTAAGAAGTACTTTGTACGGCCTAACACCGGTGTTATACAGCCCTGGGACTCATGTATCATCAGAGGTGCTGCTTGCTAGTATTCCATAGTGATTTATATGTCTGGTTTAGATATATATTTTACTTTTGGATTTTGTGAAAGTGTTCCCTTAAAGCACATTTCAAGGTCTAAAAATTATTGCATGAAAAGTCCTAGCACTCCTGATTTGAAAATCCAAAATAAAGTTAGTTTTTTCTTTGAGTAACTGACAATTTAATGGAGAGTAATAACTGTTCTTTTTTATTCCTTAGTGTGTGCCCTAAGGGTACACCATATTCCTTAACAAAAACCTTTTTTCTTCCCTCATAAACACTTCGTTAAGATCTTTGATGGTGTGAAAGCTTGAACTGCTGAAGACTGCCCAAATTCTGTCAATTCCCGTTAGGAGACATGCATGTGAACAAATTGCTAAATGCCCATCAAGTAGACATAAATTTTGAAATATGTTGTTTCATCTGAGATATGGTTAGAGGAAATAGATGAAAAAAAAATAGTTAAACTGGTGAACAAAGTTGCATGAAGACTGGTTATTTCAACTAATCAAGGTTCACAATATGGGAGTTGTTCTTCCCCACGTAACAAAGAACCAGGGGAAATGTGTCATTTGGAGCCTATAACATAAAATGATGCACTATTTATGGTTTTTCATACTTTCAACTGACCCATTTTTTGGTTAAATACTATGAGACCTAAAGTCGGTCATGTATGTGCTGTTTGCTTATGAGCACAGAGCTTTCTGCCATTATGTTCTGTGGTGGTATTAGCATCTATCATATTGTTCAATTTTTGTAATGTACAGTCACCCTTCAAGCCCAACGTGAATACCCTCCAGACATGCAATGCAAAGACAAGTTTCTCTTACAGAGTACAACGGTGAATCCAAATACTGATGTTGACGATCTTCCTCCAGATACTGTAAGAGAGTCTTGTTTTACAGGATCAACGATATAATTTGAAAAAAAAAAAATAATGATGATGAATACTGCTGTGTTGGCTTGCNAAAAAAAAAAAAATTAATGATGATGAATACTGCTGTGTTGGCTTGCAGTTTACTAAGGAAAGTGGAAATTTAATAGAGGAGTTGAAACTAAGAGTTGCATATATCACTCCAAGCTCGCCCCGAGGAAGCTCTGAAGATGATGCATTGAAGAACTCCACACTAAAACTTGATACTTCTGTGAGTCTCTTTTTTCCCCCACCTTCTGTAGGATCAGTTTGATTTTCTGTTTTTATCCTTCATTTCAAATTTGCTACAGCTTAATTTTCATCTTATAGATGCACAGACTATTCACGTGGGGTGTGGATAAATGGTGCATTTGGAGGAAACAGTCCTTAATTCTTTTTCTAATAATATGTGAGAAAGCTAGAAAGCATATTGCGATCAATAAGTGAAGACAAAAAACTAAAGTTGAAATCAATGAAATATTGAAACTTCCAAATGTGGAACCCTTCTGTTGGAAATATAAATCTTTGCCTGGAGCAAATTTCTCCTGTTTAGAGTAGACCTAGCATCCGGCTACAAATGGTTCATCCGCTCCTTTTTCACTTTCTATAATTTTATTGAAATGTTTTCTCAGCGTTTAAATGCCATAAAGCACCTAACAGATTATGCACTCTATGTACTGATTTGCCTACGACTGGAGTGTGGAAGAGAAATGACGCTTGGGTTTATCAAGCTGGTTAAGCGAGAGTGCTTTGTGAAAAATACATTTAGAATTTTACCCCTTTTGGGACTGTCTACTGTCTATAGATTATACTTATAGAATGAAGTCAAAGTTTAATTCAGTATTTGTTTACTGTTTTTATGGCTTTCTTTTTTGTTTGCTAAAAAAGTTATATGGGTTGCTTTTAAGTACGCGTATATTCATATCATCATATGCGAACTGGGTTTATCAGTCCTTGTCAGCAAATCGAATGATTAGTTGCTTGATTTCTTTCTTCTGCATTTGAGTGATGATCTCTAAAAACTACCCATGATTTTGCACGTTATTGGGTGTCAAACATTTCCTACATTATACAATTCAATGCCCCATAATCAAACTTCTTTAACTGTAATTTAGATTAGTTATTGGGGTTCAAACATTTCCTACATTATATCATTCAATGCCCCGTGATCAAACTTCTTTAACTGTAATTTAGATTAGTCAATAGCATCGTTAAATATTTGTTTTAATTATGTTTCCTTTGTTTGAAGAGTCAGGCCTTACAGCAGCTGAAGGAAGAGAGAGATGCCGCTGCCAGACTTACGCGACAGCTGCAACAGGAACTGGTATCTGTGCTACATGTTTCCCAGCATTGCTCCATTATCACAAGATTTTGGTCAAGATTTTATTTATTGTTCCAAATATGGGTGTGCTGTTCTGAACTTATAAATGATGAAAAATCTCAGAATTAGAACATTGAAGCCTATATTTGTTTCTTGAGCTTCTTTAAAAGGGCAAAGAAGAAAGACTCGTGCATGAAAAGATGTCATTGTAATTTGTGCCTTGTATGGTTGACTAATATGTAGAGTTAATGAAGATCTTTATTGATCATGATTTCAATTTAGGAAATATTGGTTGAAAAAAGAAACTGGGGATAAAAACATATTTCGTGTACTAGAATACAATTGGCAGTAAGGTGATTAGTGAGGCTAGAACTTAACAACATTTCAATTTGTGTATTCACGGTTGAATTGAGACTTGAGAGAGTTATTGGAAATGTCACTAACTCATGGAGTTCTGTTGATGTGAATGCAGGACATGCTGAAAAGACGAAGAAACCAAAGAGGCGGTGGCGATCCTGGCTTTACCTTTGCCTTTTTCGTGGGTCTCATCGGAGCTTTGCTTGGATTTCTTTTGAAAATTTTATTCTCTTCATCACCGTCTCCATCTCCATCTCCATCTACTACATAATGATTGATACTGTTTGGAATCCTTTGCATGCAGACCCTTCCCGTGTGAACACTGTAAAAGTGTAGAGTTCTATATATTCTTTTGAATGAGAGGTTTTTTCCATTTTGCTTCTTCCCTTAATACTCTGGATCAGTGGGTATAATGGATAGCTGAGGTTTGATAACTAAATGTAATCAAATGTAGAAAGTTTTGAGGTTCCATTGCATGGAAACTTGGAACTATTTTATTTTATTTTTTTACTAAACATCTTTTTAATTCCTTGACTGATGTTCTAAAGTCCCTGTTTAGCAAAATCTTCATGTAGACACAGATTTATTTTAAATGCAGAGCCAGAGATAAGAATAGGAGTGCTTGTTACTAATTTACGAATCAATATCAATAACATGCATTAAAGTTTCTTGATTGTTGATCTTAGGGGTTTGCCATTATCCAAATTCGGTTCTATATTTGAATCGGGTCAATTTTAAAAACTTAAACTTTAATAGACTCAATCATCTTTGAGTTGAGTTAAAATCTGAGTTTGGACCGGGTCCAAAACGGGTCAATGTTATTTTAAAGTAAAAAATAAAAAAATAACATTCATTAAAAAATGAAGTTCAAAAAATTACAAACCTACTATTTTATTTTTCATTTTACTTCTTATTTAAATAAGTATCATAGTTCCTAGCTAAACACTAATTAATTTTAAACGCAACAATAAAATGTCATAAAATTTTTAATCTTAGCATTCTCATTCAAACTTTTATAGTTTTAGTGCATAACACAAACAACCAAAAAAAATAATGGGTGTATTCATTAAGATGCATAGACTAAGAAAATTATACATACTTTATGTGCTAGGTTTTTACTTTTTACATACTAAAATAGACATGATTTAATTACAATAAATTATCAAAAAATGTTATAGCATAAAATGTACATGGGTCTGGTTGAGCTAGGTTTACCTTTATTTGAACTCAACTCTATATTTTAATCAGGTCAATTTTAAAGAACCAACATCCAATTTTAAAGAATCATTTTTGGACCAAATGCTTTAGGTTGATTTGAATTAGCGGGTTGGACCAAGTTTTGTATCCCGTGTGATCTATATTGCTTGCTAGTCACTGTTTTTGATAGTGGATATTATGAAGAATAAAAAAATAAAAAATAAAAACTGCTCGCACATCCCAAAACACAAAATGACGAAAGCTTAACAATGAACATGGGGGAGAGATTTGTTTATGATTTTGATTTCTTGATGATGTGGAGCGTGATCTATCAAACTATTTCTCGAGTGACGCTGAATTACGTGGATGTGCTCTCCGGCCCACTCATGCTGATCTTCATAAATTCAACGGATACGTGTAGTGCTTCAATTCAACAAAAAGAAAAGGAAAAAAAAAAAAAAAGAACGTATTATTTCAAGGTAGTTTTTGTATCTAATTTATTTATTTTTAATAATTTTTATAACTAAATTTATTAATTTTATTATTATATCATATTTTATATTATTACAATAAATTTTTTATTAGTCATATTATTAAAAGAGTTAACTTATAAGATATTTAAAGATTGGTAAGTCATTTAAATTTATGATACATCTCCTTATAAATATTATATTAAAAATTATTAATTTATTATAATTCATCAATGTGTCATATTAAATCATAAAATAATAATAAAAATTAATTAATTTAATTATAAAAATTATTAATAATTGATAAATTAAATACTATAGTGTATTTACCTCATAGAATAGTTAAAAACTCACCTTATTTCAATTACATAAATTGTTATTATTTTTATGTTACTTTTATAATTAAATTAATGAATATTTAATGACATAACCTTTAATTTATTTTCTCAATAATATGATAATATAGAAAAGCAACCTCTTATTCTAGACTTGATCACAAATGACAGGAATAAAGTCGGTTGTCACTTGTCAAAGACTAGAACTTCCCATTCACGTTAATCCGTCAACATTTTTCATTCATTTTAACCCTCGACTCGAATCAAAGACACCCTAAAAAGCCAATTATATTAGGGTATAAAATGTAACGAACTAACGTTGAAAGCAAAATTGATTCTTAAATTTATGTTTTTTTGGAAAAATATTTTCCTTCACTCAAGATGAAAGAATTGTCGGAGGAAATGAATTTTAGATATGGGACTTAAAATTCTTATGTTATACAATTATATTTTAAGCATAAATTGGTTATTTTTCTAGGAATGCTTTAGAGATTATACCAACCAAAATGTGGCCAAAATAATTTTTGATATGGAGCCAAAGTAAAATTTAAAGTAAATTCAAAAGATAGAAATATATATGGTTATGGATAAGCCCTAAAGGCTCATTTTGGAACCTGAATCCCATGGTTCACGGACCCAAATAGGCTCCTCCCCATAAGCATTCCGAGAGATCTTTGGACCGTGACGCAGTCCCTCGACAAATATCACTCCACGAACCTCGGAGAGGAACTCGAGCGAAAGAATCCGGAACCAGTGGAAGTCACGGCTCCCACCCAGGTATTTAAGCCTTGATTTTACTCTATCATCCTACCTTCACTGACTTGAGCATCAGAGTCTTTGCATGTACCCGCTCTGACGTCTCAAACCCAAGGAGGAGCTTCAGCATCTACATTGCATCTAAGACCCTACCTCTCGGTGCATATATATTTTTTATTTAAAGAGAATCCGCGTGCTAATATTTTAGCTAAGATGAAAAATATTTGTAATGAGGATTGCTTTGAGTTAGTCCCACAGGAGTTGGGTAAACCCATGCGGGTAGACGTGATGGGTATGACATTTTGTAAGTCTTAATTATTTTTTTGTTTGTTTCTCCTATTAAAAAAAAATTAACCTACAAAAATATATCTTTTAAAGTTGTTAAATTTATTTAGTCAAATCTTTAAAGAAAAAAGATTTAGTCAAATTTATCATATATATAATCATTAATACCATTAAGTAAACAGAAAAAAAAATTTTAACTTGCTGGCTAAGAAAGCGAAATAGGGAAACAAAACAACGAAAGTGAAGGAGAGAAAGATATGGGAATGAGAGAGAGGGGCATTACAGTAATTACTCGGAAACAAGAACTTTCCACGAAATTCTCCTTACGTGGCTATTTAAAAGGTGGGTCTTTCTCGAATATCAAATCCCGTTCAGAAAGAGCAAAATGGATGCCCTCAATTCCTTCTTCGATTCAAGAAACCGCCGATCATGGAACTATGACACTCTCAAGAACTTCCGCCAGATTTCCCCCCTCGTTCAGAATCACCTCAAGCAGGTACGCTCCTTCCCTCAAACCTTGTTTCCCTATTCAATTCCACAATCGCTTGTTTTTCATCTCACCGAACGACTATTCCTCGATTCCGCATGAATTTCACTTTCAACCGTGATTTCTAGGGTTTTATTATGCTTTATTGCCTCAGGATTCCATGTATCCGCGAAAACGATTTTTAATTTGGTTCTTCCGTCGATTACCAATGAAATGCTGATTTCTAGGGTTTGTAGATTTGTGCTTGACGTGTTATTGATAAATGTTCAATTCTATTTGGATAATTGATGTATTAAGATTTCAGAATATCTATCTCCGTATCACGCATCGAAATTTTTGTTTCTCGTTCTCGTTGATGTAATACATTTGCAATGGAGCTGTTTCTTTCTATTATTGCTCTAATTTGCTGCTGGTTAATCTTTAATCTATGTTTTGTGATGTGATTGGTTGATTGTAGGTTTATTTCACCTTATGCTGTGCCGTGGTTGCTGCGGCTGTTGGAGCTTACCTCCATGTTCTTTGGAACATTGGCGGTTTCCTAACGTCGGTAGCGTGCATGGGAAGCATGATTTGGTTACTCTCGACACCTCCTGCTGAAGAGGTATGAATCCAGCTGCATCCCGCAGCCTTTTCTTTTGTTTCTTGGTTTTTGTAATTCAATTGTTACTTACTCACGTGTTTTTTTTTTGTTTTTTTGTTTTTTTTTTTTAATTATAGATGCAGCAAAAGAGGGTGGGTTTGTTGATGGCTTCGGCACTGTTTCAGGGGTCCTCCATTGGACCTTTGATTGATTTGGCTATTGACATTGATCCAAGGTATGCTATCATTGCATTTGGCGTTTCATTGGGGACCATTGAGAACACATGTTTTCTGTTGAAGATTGATTTTGCGGTAATCAGGATTCATTTAATGCCAATATACAGTTTCTGCTAAATATTTTTTGTTATCAGAAAGTGACTTGGGATAAAATTCATGTACCTACACTAATGAATCAAAAAGAAGTTTTTTAACAACTATTTCTTATGACCTCTGTCACCGCTTGCAACACACCTAGCTTTTTCTTTGTAGTTTATGCTGTGGCAATTGACTAGCAGCTTCTATGGATAATTCTGACTTTTGGTTGAATTGATGACATTGTTTTTCTGTTGCTACAGCCTCATCTTTAGCGCATTTGTGGCAACTTCCTTCGCCTTTGCATGTTTCTCAGGAGCAGCTTTGGTTGCAAAGCGCAGGGAGTACTTGTACCTTGGTGGCTTGGTTTCCTCTGGGTTGTCCATTCTTCTTTGGTTGCACTTCGCTTCGTCTATCTTTGGGGGTTCTCTAGCTCTCTTTAAGTTTGAGGTAAGTGGCTGCGGTAGTTCTTATTTTTATGGAATTATGCTTGGCAGTATGAAGCTTTGTTGTCATAGTGATGAAGGTTTCTTACATAGTGTTTGTTCTCTACTTTTGCAGTTGTATTTTGGACTATTGGTGTTTGTTGTCTACATTGTAGTAGACACCCAAGAGATAGTTGAGAGGGCACACTCGGGTGATCTGGATTATGTGAAGCATGCCATGACCTTGTTTACTGATTTAGCTGCAGTTTTTGTCCGGATTCTCATTGTCATGGTTAGTTTGATCATTGAACAGGCTTTTTCAAGTTCCACCTTTTACTTTCTCAATTTCGGTTTCTTCTGATGAACTTGTATTGACCGGATTATTATTATTTGTTCTTTATTTATCAGTTGAAGAATTCAGCCGAGAGGAATGAGAAGGAGAAGAAGAAGAGGAGAAATTAATTTGACCGAGAGATTACTGGGTTGACGCTTCTCCGCGCATTGTTAGTGGAGATCCCATGAAATAGTTGCCTATAAACTTGTAACTACTATGCAGTTTCTAGCAACCATCGTCTGCCTTATACTAGTAGTAAACGTTGACATGTTTTGAGATTTTTAATAATGGATAATCAAATTTCTTGTTATTGCAAGTCTTTTGTATGTGCATGTAGATAAATTTGTGTACACTTTAGTAGTTTATCGAGACAAGACAAATACTGAGACACACAGGAACAAAAATTTTACAAAAATTTGTCTTATGACAGAATAAATTTTCTTTACATCTGCTTTGCTAAAACACTTGGACAAGACCCAATACAATTTTTTAAAGTAAGATAATGTGTTTTTATTTTTTTGTTTTTTTATTAAATTAATGTAATAAGAGAATTTAAGTCATTTAAAATGTATTTTTTGTCTTGTTTTTATTAAATTAAATAAAATATAAATATGAATAAGTGTGTTTTGTATATTGATATAAGATTGGTTTGTGTCTTTCGGTCTTGTCTCACAAATATTAAAATAACAAAATAGATTAATAAAAAATGTTAACTATGTGCAAGATAATTATTTATTTCTAATTCCTCACATTAGTATGACTGATAACTAATCTGACCTACCGGCTGTAATGAACTAGGTATCATTATGTAACCTTGGAGGGGGTTAGTTGTTGTTGTTAGTGACAAACACTCGAATCCTGTAGCGGCCACCATACACTCGAATCATCGGTTGCTTTTTTGATTAGTTATTCTGCAAATAATCTAAGCTAGTGGATGAGAAAGTTTGCCTTGGTAGACTTTACCAGCCCTTCCTCCAATGTTGATCGCAGCATTCTTTGGATCTAATTGGAGAAGATGATGATTGGAGGGTTACATTTTACATTTTACCTTTTGGAACAACATGAAAGCTGATACTGATAATGCATGTTTCTGCTATCAACTAGATTACGACCATTCAAACCAAATTATCATCATCATCTTTTTTTTTTTTTTNATATAAAAAAAATTCTGTTCCTTCTCTGTCTCGAGAAAATACCGTCAATTAAGAAAGATCAAAAGATCTTGTGATAGTTTCCGGCATGTCTCCAATTATCAATATCCTTGATAAGCCTGACATTAAATTCGAGAACTTCAAAAATAACAAAAAAAAATAAAATGAAAGCAATAATGGATAGGGAAAATCAAAAACCGTACTCGCCCTAGCTGTATTCAAGTGAGACAGCATAAAGCGATATGATGCACTTGCACAACTAAATTTCCTTATTTAAGCTAGATTTCCGCCCCTATTTATTTATCTATATATATATATATATATATATAAAGTTTTACATAATAATTTAATGATTTTATGTGCAACTCTTAGGAAGAGTCACTCATGGTTACTAAATGATAATATATAATTAGATAATTGTGTATAAAAATTTATGTTAATTATATATCAAAATTAATTTGATGTATAATTACTTAGTCAAAATAAACATTTCTATTTGCTAATAACACGAATCCATATAATCATATTTAAATAAGCATAGAAAGATCTTAAGAAAAAAAAACAAACAACAAAGGGGTAAGCTTTTATGTGATTCAAATAAAAACCCCCAAATGTTTTGTGCTTTGATAAAAAGTTTCCGCTTGAATGCGTGTTGATACACATATCTTGTATAAAATTAATTAAAAAACTAGTGGACGAAGACGAAGCTCGTGATGGGTAAAGTTAACTTTTTATGCCATTAATTTATTCAGTAATAGATATCCAATGCCATAGAACAATGCCATGGTGTTAGGCAAATCCGAAAAGATAAATACTAACGATGCTTACATGTCATTTACTTGCTGATGATATTGGACAAAAGGCATGGTATAGGTCAATATATTGTCCAATTTTGTTGGTCCAAAAAGTGTTCATTGTTGATAATAATTAATCTTTAAGGCTTTAAGATTATCGAAGTGAATATATATTTTCTAACAAATTCTTTACCTCTATCAAATGTTTAAATATCCCAGTCATCTACTAATTGTGTTGAACTTTAATTTGTTGGTCATGTTGTTCAACGATACCTTTGTTTATTTTTATTTCACAGTCCAATTAGTTTATTCATTTGAAAGACAAATAAAATAATCAGACCTGAGATACAAAGAAATGGTTTATCACGATGGAAGAAAATGAGGGACATTGAGTTTTTTTTTTTTTTTTTACACTAAATGTCAAACATTTTGTAGGCATGACTTGCATTGCATCAATTGCATTAATGCTAAATTAGAATGTTTCAACCATGTGGTTTGGCTTTAGTCATTCCCTAAAGTCACCAACACGTTGGCCCGTTGAAAAAAATAATAATAATGCAGTGGTAATAGGGGAAATAATTACGTTTAAGAAAATAATAATATTTCTGCAATTTCTAGCATGAGTAAAATAAATTGAGATTACTTTGAACCTAATATATCATAATCAAACTGACTCGAACATAAATAAATATTTAAACTAAAAAATAATGTTTCATACCTAAAGAGATGAGAAAAAATCCGTTCTAAAGAGGGTGAAAAAGTCATCTATCTTAACTTATATTCTTTGGTACCTATATATTTCCATGTATCGTGTTTAACCAGTTGCAAATCTCGATCAGAACCCACCTCCTTCTTTTTTTTAACCTTTGCACGTTAAATTCATAATATTAATACCCACGTTACTTTATTGAGTTTTCTTTTTGTGTGAAAGGACTCTATCAATCTGACTCAGTCTTGCTCACATATGCCAAATGGACCTAATACTTCACTTAATTTATATATGGTTTACATTTTAATTTGTCCTTTCTAACTGGGAAGTATTCCAACCCCAAAATGATATACTATTGGATAAATAAATCACTTTCACCTTTACCTAATATTTTTTTAACAAATTAAAATATATTTTTCCAAAAAAAATTTGTTTGGAAATTTTTTTAAAAAAATATTTTTTGAAAAAAATCATTTTTGGAAAAAAAATATTTTCAAGTTTTTTTTTGCTAATTTTGTTTTTTTTAAAAATATTTTTGGAAAAAAATATCTTTTGAAAAAGAAAATCTTTTAGAAAAAAATAAAAGTAAAATAATATTTTATAATAATAAGTTTGATTTGACGAAAATGATAGAATTTGTAAATTTAGTTAGTTGAATAAAGATAAAATAGTCTTTTTTGTTAAAATGAATTCAATTTCAAACAAATTCTTACAAAAAATTATAAAATTTCTAATGTAAGCAACTTGCATTCTCATGAATTTAAAAAGTCAAATTAATTTCATTTTCTTAAAATATCAAACATGAAAATTGATTTGTCAATCAAATTATTTATGATCTTATTTAATTATAAACCTACTCAATACGTTTTTGTTAAAAAAGTGAATGTTAGGTCGAATAGGATTGTAGGGATGGAAGATGCCAAGATAGTGAAAGAAAAGGGGTGAACAAAATAATGTGTGTTTTTACTATAAAAATAATATCTATTTTTAATATATAAATAAAAATTTTCCATATTTTTCACAGTGAAACTTCATTATGGCACTCATTGTGTTATATGAAATCATTCAATATTTAACATTATGTCAACTCATTAAACATTTATTATTAAATGAAATTTTAATAAATCTTATATCTCATTAAATCACATAAATGATGAGTAAAAATACAATTAAAATTTCCCTTTCTAGAGTCTTGTAGTTCCCAATGCAATTGCAAGGGGCTAGGTAGGTGTACAGTGGCGTGAACCGTGAGGCCCGACTAAGCATTGTGAAACAGATCATAACAGACCATTCTTTCTTGTTATAATATAATGGCCGTTGAGGTGCCTTGTATTATATTTCCTTTGTGCATTTTTATATATTATTTTCAATTAAAAATTTTATCTATAATTAATTATCATTTAATTAAATTAATAAAATATTTTTTCAATTATATTCTTATTTATTATGAATTTTTTATTTTGTATTAATTATTAAGAAATAATTTAATCTAAATTTTTTATATTTTTTTAAATATATATATATAAATTAATTAATTTTTTAATAAATATATATTTATTAAAAATGACATATAATATTCCACGGAAAAAGGGTTTGATAGGTTTGCCAATGTATGTATGGTGTAATAGTACACCTCCAAGCCAATCAACACCAACCACATTGCATGCATGCATCATATTCTTGATTGGTTGGTTTGTTGTATTGTATGTGAATTTTGACTCAAGGGTTTAATGGTTGCTCGCTCGCGCCACTTTCTCCTTCACCTAAAAGTTATACCTAGCAGCCTCCAACAAGAAATTTTTGTATGGTTATATAGGATTACATTTAATGTATAGTCCAAAAATTTTATTAACTGTTAATATTTATTTGTAGTGTTTAAATATATATATATATATATATAATTATTAAGTTGATCAAATTTTTGAACCATGTAATAATGATTTAAGATTATATAAAAATTTCATATTAAATACTTTATAAAATATATGATGTGCTATACTTATACGACATTATAGGGTTTAGTTGAACATTTGTTATGGAGCCTGGAGTGAAATAATTTGAATCTTTCAATATTTTTAATACATTAAATACTTACAAATGTTGTCTTAATTTTTAATGAAAACTTATCGATTCTTTATACGTTAACAAATGTCTTAAGAATACTTGATACAAAAACCCTAAAAACAAGTAATAAGTAATATTAAACACACGTGTTCGTACATACACAAAACATAAAAATAATTATTATCAAACACATAAACAAATAAATATTAAACACATGTGTGTTTGTGTATGCATAAATGTTCAATGATAATGTTTATTTTTTTGTTTTGTAAAGTTTATTTCTATTTTATATTATTTATTTCTCTGTCTAAGTATACACAAGTGTCGATTTTTTAGGTGTATAAATAATATTATTAATTGTTATGAAACTTATTTAGGAATCAAATAAGTGTAATTTTTTCATTGAAATATAAGTTTTTAAAATTTTAATTCAGTGAACATATTAAAAATTTTATAACTTTTTATTTTAAACTCTTTAACAAATATTTTTAAGGTAGTTATTAAAAAAATTCTTTTTCTCTGGCCATATCTACCTTTTTTTGTCCTCGTGTGTGTGATTAAGTATATCTTATTTTTAATTGCACATGATCTTACTATATGCATATCATTATTATTAATTTTTTTACTTTTTATTTTATTATGATAACTCAATTAATAACTAAAATGTGCATGAGATAATGTCATGTGCAATTTTTACATGAGAAGATCCACGGATAAATACTATTTTGGCCCAGATTTAGTGACGGGAAGAGGCGAACAAATTAAAGTGTTTCGTGCCTCCTAATGTGATGTGTGGTAATATAGGAGTTATAATATTTCCATCATTCATGTTATGTGCGCACTAACGATGTTTGAAACATTGTATTATATAATCTCGTCCATTAAACATTGTCTCCATTTAATTAACAATATTATCCTTATAATCCTAGCGTACCGAATAGATAACATATACATTAATATGAGACAATAGACTTGCTCGATTCATTGCTTCATACAAATTCATGCCAATGTTCAATAATTCATACACAAGTGAGGTAATATTTATATATTTAAAACAGAAAACAACAAGCCACGATAATGAACCCGAAAACAAGGCTGTGAGACACTTCTAAAATGCACCTTATTATTTAAAATTAAAAGACTTACTCTCTCTTTCATTTTCTTAGTTTTTTGGGTCCATTGTGAACATATAGTTCCAAAGTTCAACCTACGCGTTATCTTCTTATAGGTGCAAGTGTTCCCATTATAAGAAATGTTTACCTCTCTTCACCCTTATAATATTTTCAGTAAGTAATCATGATTTGAAGCTTTACCCCCTTTAATTAGCATTTAGCAGACAGTATACATTTGTTTTATGTTATCATTGCGTACAAATTATTCTCTAATATGTATTAATAAGAGTAATTTTGATATAAATTTTGTTACAACGTTATCCGTTTATATTTTGTTATATGCAAAAATTTTAAAGTGATGTGTACATAAAAAGTCAAATGTTTTTATTGATACAAATAGTTGAGCCTTTTTATGATGTCTTGTGCAATTTTTAGGGTACCGTAACCAGGCTTACGTGGAGCCATAAAAATTTAACATTTTATCAGTTTAAATTGAATTTAAATTTTAAAAAATTAATTATCTATATTTATAATTGAGTCATTTTACTAAAATTTAATTACGCAATTTCTAATTCTTAACCTTAATTAAACCCCTCCTTTAACCCATCTCTCACTTTCTCACGTCACGCACAGCCCTCTCTTCACAAATCGTCCCTGCAGCATTGGCACCCACCCATGGCTACTGCGTCACATATAGCCGAGCTATGAAACTAGAATCTCATGTATATTATTTAAGTCTCTAATAGTTAGACCAATTTTAATGACTTATATGCATGAATTTATGAATAGTAAATGAGAGAAAGTCAATTATTTTTTATTTATGTGACAATATTTGATTGAATGATGGTATAAAAAATTGTGCATAACTATTAAACTAATAATAATAATATACTATTAGGTATGAGTTTAAAATTCTCTTATACATTCCAAGAGTCTATGAAAATTAAATCATCTACGTATATTTACTAACATATATCTGAAAAAAAAAATGTAATGAACTTTTTTTTTTCCCCACAAAAGAGAGAATGACCCAAGAAGTTAAGCAAAGCATGTGTGAGGGGGTAACCAGGTTAGTATGTAGCCTTTTAGGTGAGGAAGTGGGGAATATAAGTGAAAGAAAAGAAAGGGTGTGTGTTATTATGGATAACTCATATCTGGAAATGTGTTGGGTTCCCATTATAAAATATGAAGAAAAAAAGAGGTCATTGGTTACGCCGTAGATTAGGTTTTGTTGTATCTTCTTCTATTCCACATCGATTCCAATTAAAATGACGCCACCCTTCTTATTTTTATTCCTCTGAATCAAATGATATATTAAAATTTGTTTAAAAGACTTAGCTTATTAATATATATATATATATATATATCAATTTATATATTTTAATAAATTATACTTTAGATTTTAAGGGATAAAATAAAAAGTAAGATGTGAAATTTTAAACATCATATAAATTGATTTACAAATTAATTTATTAAATCTCTCCAACATTGATCTGACACATTACTTTTCTACTTTCTTGCACATTCATTCCACTATGCACCTTACCCTCTTTGCTATACACATGGCAAAAAGTGAAGCAGCCGCTTGGTCTCACAACTAGAACTTATTTGAATTAACTCAAAATAAAATTACTTTTTTAAATAGAAATAAGTGTTTAAATTGGTCTGTTTATATTAGCTTAAAATATAAGTAACCTTAAAAAAAAGTAATAACACACTGGATTAACTTTTTTTAAAAATATATATTTTTTTAGATAAATTTTTATAATATATATATATATATGTGTGTGTATTTTTTAAAAGTTTTATGTCCATTTGTAAATCATTTCTACTGCAAAACACTTATTTACTATTTTTTTAAAAGTGGAGTATTACCAACTTAAAAAAAAATGATATTTTACCTTGTTTTCATTAAATATTTTTTAAAGTTGTATTTAATATTTATTTTTCTTTTTAAAATATTTTTATTTTAAGTCAATTTAAACGGACTCTAAATATTAAAATATAACTTAAAAAATTTTTTAAAAAAAAATTAAAATATTACTTGTTTTAAAAGTTGAGAATGTTCCACTTCTAATAAAAATGATAATACAAATGGTTTACGGAAAAATAACTTTTTAAAAACTCAATCCAAAACGGCCCCAATTCTCACGATAGGAGGAGCCACAGTGGATAATAATTCCTTTTATTGGAAACGAACTACGAAAAGGAGGGAAGCAAACAAATCTACGACAAGCAGTTATGAGTTTCAATGGGACCCATTTAGCCTATGAGCATCACCCCTTATGTTTCTACATTATTATTATTATTATTATTATTATTATTATTATTATTATTATTATTATTATTTTCCTCCAAAAGAAAATAAACCTTTGTAAACCTAAAACGTAATTTAGCTTCGATAATGACCCACCAATGGAGCTGACTATGTCTTTTCCCTTTTTAGTTTTGTTTTTATTTTCTATAACTTAGCTTAACATTAGTGATGACGCGTTAACCTATCTATTGCTGGAAAAAAAAAAGACAAAAAAAATAAGAAGAAGCTTATGCTAAGTTGGATTAACTTATATTGTGGATTTTCATTCGTTGGTGTACTAAGTTCGATAAAAACTTATGCCACGTTGGATTAACAAATACTACCAAACTCGTTTTGATCACATCTTTGGTATATAATAAAATATAATGTTATCTTGTCTAATTCATTTTAGTTTCATAATTATTGAATAGAGTTAGGAAGTCTCAAAACACCCGAGTATTATTTGTTCTATTTAATACTATTCACTTGTGACCAATAGATTAGTTATTAATTTCGTCAATAAATGCCCTCGTCAAGCCCAAAAAAAGAAAATATTAACTATTTTTTAATTATACACGCACTAACAAAAATCTTATTCACCAATCAAAACCTAAAATTATAGTTAATGAGTTGTAGTTAAAATGACACATTTTTTAACCTTAAGCAGTGTTTAGTTGAGAAACATGATATAAAAATATAATATTTATGTATTTTCTGTACTTTAATTAGGATACGAGATATACACAATTTTGATTTGGTGGGACGTGAAATTGAACTTGATGAGACAATAATATTTTCAATTTCTATTCTTATATTATGTTCCTTCAACGAAACAATGCCTAAATGACAAAGAATTGATAAGATATGAGTCAGGAATTTGATCTCTATTTGCCCTTGCTTTCCCCTTTCACTCGCCCTGTTAGGCTGTTACGGGCTCCAAAGTATCAAAATAAAATAAAAGGGAGAAATAGCCTAAAATCATAGAACCATCGATATTATGATTGATTGAGCTTTATAGATTTATACTGGCCTACGAATTTGATTTTTTTGGTGGAGACAACTTGATAGTTGCCTTGTATACGTGTCAATTTTAATTTGAAGAATAAAAGTGCCATAATAATTCCCATTTTTGTTTGATAATTATTAGTTTGTTGAATACTATGTTTTAGAGGCATAAAAGAAATTTTTATTATTTTATAAATGTTTTAAAATTACCATTTTAATCATAATTTGGCCACGAATTTTGTTGTTTTATCTTTATTTTAGAATGGCTAAGCCAATGAGTTCTGACTCGATTAGTATTGATGTTTCTTTTTTTTTTTTAGAAGTCTCGGATTCGATCCTATCTAACGTAAGATCTGACTTGTGAATTTAAAGGTCTGGATGCAAGATCTGACTGGTTGGTGATTATGAATTGTGAGTTACCAAAGGGCACTGTAAGTGACGCAAATGTGTTTATTATTGGTGGAAGAAGCTGAACAAAAGTTTTTAATAATGCAACCCATGTTCTTTGCTTATCACTTTGATCCATCTATTTCTCATTTCATTGGGGCCTTCTCGGCCGTTTGATTTAGTATAAAGTTTTCATAAAGGGTGTGAATTTGTATAGCAATTTGGCTTTGTGAAAAAGAATATGAGATTAGTTTGTATTTACTGAATACTGACAGTATTAAAGAGTTTTACATTATTATTTAATTTGATAACACATATGTAAAATTAGTTTAATTTTTCTTCATTATTTAAGAAGTTTTTCAATCAATAACACGTGATTGGATGACAGTGAATACAAATTTTTAAAGAATATATCATAATTTAGTTTTATTTATAAGAAGAAAAAAAAAAAAAAAGGAGACTAAGATGTAATAACTATAGTAACTCCATCATGTCCTTTGTCACTCAGAGGCTGAACGTATGGTGCAATCTATAGAGAAATGTTGGACCAAATAAATTGCTTTTCACAAAGTACACGAAAACAAAGGAAAATCACAAGGCACCAAATTAGTCAAATTCATGAGATACCCACTATGTATAATGGACACACTAATTTGTCATATTGTCTTTGCTATAAATTTAAGTTTATTATGTGAAGAAATCATTCTTTGATTTGGCTTGGAGAATAATAAAGTTGTAAAAGCAAGTTAAGAATTTCGATTCAGTAGGACTCTAATTTAATTTTTTTTTTTTTACAGATTTGAAATTTGGTGAGCTATGTTATGTGCTGTCGCTTTGAATGATAACATTAGGTTCATGTGGCCATGTTCACATGCCTCCTTAATCACCGTTGGATTAAGATCATATTAAAAATTAATAGTGGTAGGACCCCTTCATCAACTTCTATTGTCTAATCTAACGGTTGTAATTGAATTTGTGACCACTAATAGTCACACACATGCATGCTTATTCTCTTATTATTTTTCAAATTAAAAAAAAAAACTCAATAAATAATTTATCAACATCATGTCATCACACACGGGAGAATATTTTAATTGAGTTAATATCCTCATCACACCATTAAAAAAAAAAGAAAAAATAAATTATATAGAGGGAAGAAAAATTGGGAAAGGCCAAAAACAGCTCCTTGTTTCTTTCTCATCTAAAAAATATTTCAGTGTTTGTGGAGTTATTGTAAAATAAAAACAGTTTTGAGAGCCCAAAAAAATGGATGGTGAAGATGGGGATAATTCTAGATTTTATTTGATGAGGATTTGAAAATTGATGATAAGAAAGAAAGGGAGAGAAAAGTCCCATAGTCAACAGGATATGTGCAATAATATTCCCCCCTACCCCTCTATTTCCCTTATAAGGTAAGCTCAAAGTTTAAAACTTTTTAACAAAAGAATTTAAGTGAGCATTGATACTCTCGTCTAATCAAGTCTTTTTACCGGTGTGAGTTTAAAAATAATAGATGAAATATTCATATACATTTTATTGGTAGGACAATATTTGGTTAAATGAACATATGATCATTTTTTACATTTTGTTAAATGAGTTTAGAATATTCATGAGGGCTGTAACTAATCTTTTGCACGCTAGGCTTTATAAATAATTTTATTATTGAGCATAAAAATTTTTCCATGCACATTTCAAGGGATCAAGTCCCTTACTAAATACTTATCGATCTCAGATTTTTTTTACGCTAATATAATATATGACAATTAAATTCATTTAACACTAAAAAGAAAATTAAAATATTTGAAATAACATCAAAGGAGAGAGAAAGGGAGAAGAGATTGAGAAAGAAAAAAATAAAATGAATTGAAAAAAAGGCAAAAGTTGAAACATTTAACTTCTTATACAATACAGAGGTCACATACACAACCCCCCCCTTCTTCTTCTTCTTCTTCTCTCTCCATTCTCACCTTCCTTTCCTCTTTTCACAACTCATTTGTGAGATTCCTCCATTGCTCTTTCTCTCTTCCATTGGATTGTACAGATTCCCAGCTACAACACACACATCAATCCCTTCAATTCTTGTCGTTCTGTGTTCTGTTTGTGTGATTTTATTTTTCTTCTAAGGACTGTAAAGACAAAAAAAAAAAATTCTGGGTCTATTGGCTTCTTCTGCTTTCTTCTGCAAACTATCATTCTGGGTTTGCTGCAGAGAAGAGAAAAAAAAAGGCCTTTCAATTGAACTATTGTATTTTCAGAAGAAAAAGAAATTGTTTTATCTTTTTTTTACTTTTAATTTAAAAAATATATTTTTTTGCTTCCATTTTCTGCAAATTTTTCTTCATATTCCCTATTATTCATTTGTGGAAAAAAGATTGAGAGATGGGCAAGCAAGGACCTTGCTATCACTGTGGAGTTACAAGTGAGTTCTTGTTTCTCCAATACATACATACATACATACATATATATATATATATATATATATATTTTTCTCCTTTTCTTTTGTGTTCTTTATCAGTTATTGACCTTTTTATAACAAAGGGTATTCTGCAACTAATTGCAAATTGAGATGTGCGGAAGGAAGAGTTACTGGCCAATATATAAACTAATAAGAAAAGAAGTTAGGCTTAATATTCTGGATGTATTGGAATTGAAAAAGTACAAATAGTGTTGTTGCAAAAATAGAACATTTGAACTGAAAGTTTGTGGAAAATCATATTGGTCTTTTCCACTTTCATGTGTTTCCTCACTCCTTGGTGGTCGTTGTTTTCAACTTTTCATTGACTCTGTTTGAAATCTGAGCAAATGTAATAAGTAAGCTGGGACTTGTTTCTTGATAGGAAGAAGAAGAACACATCTTTGCGGTTAATGTGCTTGTGATAAAGAGTCAAACCACAGTTCAGGTGTTCCCATTTGGATTATGTGTATTTCTAAATGAGAGGAATTAGGAAAGAAGGGAAGGGAGTTATGCATTTGGGAAAGTGCACATAGTTAATCCTTTCCTAGGTCTTCAAAAAGGATTTGACCAAGTTGTTTTCATTTCCTTTACAAAGCAAGCACTGTATTCTTCCATTGCTTTTTTTTTTTATGAAGAAAAACCAATACTTAATCCTTGAAGATGTTCATTGCCTTTCTGATAATTTTGAAGTGGTTTTGAAGCATTGAACTCATTGATACTGGTGTGTTTTCGATAACTCAATTGCTATTTTTGTGTAGAGAATGCCTCAAGTCAGACTCGGCAGTTACTATTAATCATTTCAGCTCAAATGCAAAATATGTAACTTTTGTATGCATCATGAATTGGATTATCAGGAAATTATGAATGTGCTTTTAGTCTATCCAAACTGAGATACGTTTTTTTTTTGTGTTTACAAGGATACTCAATGTTTGTACACTTTCTGACAATTGAGCATTGCAACAGGCACACCACTTTGGCGCAATGGGCCACCAGAGAAGCCAGTACTATGCAATGCATGTGGGTCTCGATGGAGGACAAAGGGAACACTTGCAAATTACACCCCTCTACATGCTCGAGCAGAAACCGATGATTCTGAGGATCAAAGGGTTTCCAGGGTAAAGATCATATCGTTAAATAAGAGCAAAGAAATGAAATTGCTCAAACGAAAGCAGAACCATGATAATGTAGTATCTGGAGGCCTTGCCCCTGACTACAACCTGGCATTTCGAAAGGCTGTAGACGAAGATACAAGCAATCGATCGAGTTCAGGATCAGCTATCTCTAACTCAGAGAGCTGTGCTCAATTTGGTGGCACAGATGCCAGTGATTTGACAGGTTGGAGTTGCACAAATACAGTGCTGATTTAATTGGATGATCTTTATCCCTAACTGATTAAGGCAGTATCAGCCAATCTGTTGGAATAGTATGGATTATATTTCCGTATGTGGATTTATACGAGCACAATCAAAAAATGGATAATGAGATGGGGGAAATGAAAATGATATTATTGTGGGATAGCAGCACCGTTGCATAGTCATTGATTTTCCTTAAAAAAGACAAGTGAATTTTACCTCTAATTGTACCTGTGTGTGTTTTTCATTGACTAAAAGAATCCACATTACTGATTTGAACATCTTTCTACCATCAAGCTCTAGTTATGTCTTTCAACACTTGTAATAGCAAGTTCTCTAGTTAGATACGGATTTTCTGTTTTTTCATTTAGTGTATAATGTACATTTTTCTTAGGCAATACATTTGATTAATAATAGAATGTCATATCTTACTTATATGCTTTATCTGTCTAGTTCATCATTAATTGACTTTGATAAAGAACTTGTATTCTTGTGTTATTTTGAAAAATCACATCAAATTCTAATTTAGATGGTTTGGCTAAATTTAGGTCCTGCTCAGTCAGTGGTTTGGGAAGCTATGGTGCCTTCGAAAAAGAGGACCTGCGTGGGGCGTCCAAAGGCTTCTTCTGTTGAGAAGCTGACAAAAGATTTATGCACTATTCTTCATGAACAACAGTCTTATTTTTCTGCATCTTCTGAAGAGGATCTTCTTTTTGAAAGCGAACCACCTATGGTCTCTGTTGAGATAGGACATGGAAGCATTCTTATGAGGCATCCTAGCTATGTAGCTCGTGAAGAAGAGTCTGAGGCTAGCTCTCTTTCTGTTGATAATAAACAATGCCTAATGAGTGAGACATATTCAAATTCCAGTGCCTTTCTTATGCACAATGATTCCGGTGGTACGAACTTCTCGTCTCAGGGAGTTGAAAAGGTCAGGAACTCTGCTGCCCAAGGAATGCAGCAGGAGCAACTTAAAAGGCATGCTTTCTTTAATAATTTCTAGTCAGTTACGCTTTAGTATTATTATTTAAAATTATAAAAAATTTCCATTTTGTTTGTTTCTACCAAAAAAAGTTGATTCCTGTGTGTACATTATGGATTTTCTTTGGGCTTGAGACATGGAGAAGAAATAATTAAGATAACTGTGAAGAATTGTTTTGAAGAAGAGACAAATGTACTGTATAGTCATTGATATTTCTGTTTTTTGAATTTCAGCGACAAGTCTCAGCTTGAAAGAGCACAAATCCTTGGAAATCATGATTCACCACTGTGCTTAATAGATTTAAATGTGAGTTGCATCCTCCTTTCCCTCTTTTTGATTGCATTGATTTAGAGCCTGAATTGATGAAATGTTTAGACTTGTAATGACTAATTGTGCATTTTTTTGTGCGTATCAACTCTTCTAATCTGTCATGGTTTTACACCAATAATATTGGGCTTCAGTGGTTTGACACAATTTGTGCAATTGTTTTCTTCAATCTTTTGTTAGATTCTTCATTCATGTACTCTTAGAACTTTCAGGATAGCGATATGATTCAAATGCCATCCAAAGACAAGAAATCTTTTCGCAAATAATTTACTCTTTGATTTTAGTCTCATATTCTTGTCTTGTTCTGTTCTTTATCCTGTATAATTATACATAGGTAGGTTTGGGCCTTATGGTTTAGGGATTAGGGTTTATATCCATCAAATTGTTGAATGCTTAACTAAATTACTGTCGTGTTTGGTTAGGATGTAGTAAACCATGACGAGTTTGTAAGAAACTTGACAAATGAAGACCAGCAGCAATTACTGAAGTTTCTTCCTGTGGTTGATACTGCTAAGCTTCCTGATAGGTTAGAATCTATTTCATTTGTGGTCAATACCATTTATTCAATGTTGTGTGTTATAATTCTTATGCAGAATGAATCATTGCGAGTCTAAATGAATTGTAGCCATTTCTTTTGAGACGTCATTGCAGCAGAATTATCGATCTTTTATTTCAATGTGATGACATCTGATGCTTGAATATTTTGTTTTTATTTTTATTTTTTATTTTATTTTATTAAAGTTATGCTATACAGTGCATCAGATATGCAACTTTCAAGCGAATGGAAGATGTTGAGACTTGAGACTGAATCCATCACTATTAACGACGTGTGGTGTTGTATGTGCAGCCTTAAGGCCATGTTCAGTAGCTCTCAATTCAAGGAGAACTTAACTTACTTTCAGCAGCTTCTTGGGGAAGGCGTCTTTGATCTCTCTTTGTTGGGAGCAAAACCTGAAGACTGCAAGACTTTGAAAAGGCTTGCATTATCCAATCTGTCGAAGTTGAAATGGGTAGAACACTATAATGTTCTTAAGGTTTGTGCTAATTTTCTTTATCTCAATACTAAAGCTTGTATTGATAAATAAAATTGTGTATGATTAAAAATTTACTAGATACCACATCTTTCTATGGATGCAGAGAGGTAAAAACACAGCTGGAAAATCCGTTACTGTGGGATCAACCGGTAAAGCATCAACTAATTTTGCAAATGTAAAGAGATTGCGGGACAGCCGAAATCAAAACTTTCCAGGTTAGCTGAAAGTTTGATTTCAATGAAGATAATAACAGATTCCTTCCATAGATTAGTTTTGTTTTTCATAAATTACAAGTGATTAGTGGCAATTGGATTTTGTCCTAGCTCTGGCGGGTTTAAAATGCTTTGATTTGATTCAAAATTATAAAATTTTGAATGAGAATCTGCAACTGCGTGCACTTTATTACTACCACGAATTTTCTTTCTTTTAAGTTTTTATACCAAGAATTATGGAATATATATGTACAGATAATTGTGACTTGTAGTTTTATTTTCCGACTTCTGTTTACGATTTAAGTGAGACGATGCATCATTCTTAACACTCACCTTGCAAATTCCAGAATTGAAGACAATAACCAAAAGAGTGACCATAAAGACTGGCTGTGAGGGCAAAGAAGTCGTGGAAGATGGCTCTTGCTACAGTCCAAAAAGCCTATTTGCTTTGCCTCCTGATGCTAGCTCCCTCTTGCTGGATTCTTTCAACTTTGTTGGGGAGAGTTCTGATCAGGATCTGCTTGTAGAGGTTCCATCTAACAGTTCTTTTCCACAGGCAGAGCTTCTTCACCCAGCTTTAAGCTTTGGTGCTCAAGCCAGCACTAGTAGTAGCTCAGTGTACTCAAATCATATGCATAGTTGAGTAATCTTTACAAGGTTACTTGGATGGCTATTAGAGTCTGCATATTTTGCATCTTAAACACAGTGATGGTTGTGTTTTTTTTTTTTTTTTTTTTTTTNTTACATATATAGCATGAAATGTGGAGTAATAATCTCCAGAGTTTTGTATGCTATTGTAGTTTGTTTTGTGAATAGTTTTGACACGTTTCCTTCCATAGAAACCCCACATCCCTCAATTTTCTATGAACAAGTAAAATGACAACACAGCTTTATGGAATGTAGCATGCATCAGCAAAATACTAGTGTGGTAAGTCAACATAAATGCTACAATACTCATTCTTTTGTTTGTGGTTGGGAGGGGATAGGGGTTTGTAAAATCTAACTACAGCCATAAACTGCGATGAACTTTGTTATATATTAGTGGGGCGAAACATCCGTAAGATTGCATCATGCAGTTGTAATATTACAATTGCTGCTACCGTCGCAATCAAATCAGAGACTTTTTTTTTTTGGGTACTGGATTGTTGAGACTTTAATTTGCAGAAATTGGTCATAACGTAACTGCAAATCTGCAATGTGGATGCATCAAGTTGTAATATATTTAATTTTGTGGTGTAACCACATTTAAATATCATGCCACAATAATTGCAATGCGCATTGCATAGCAACAATACTCACAATCACAAAAATACTGGAACTGGAATTGCAATTTCAAAACCCTACTGTCTGGCATCATGAGCTAGTTGTATCGTGGCACATATTAATTCAAATACAAAAGATCTCAATCTGAATGCTACATTGCATGGATTTATCACATTCCAAATCACCCTGAGGAACTACTAATCAAAAGCATGAATACTACTTTCATAAACTGTATCTATACGTGTATATATAAATAGAGATCAAGAGAAAGATATATTTACAAAGCCTCCGTGGGAAACATTCAAGTGGCTGAAATTATACATAGCAAAAGGAGTAACACCAAAAAATTCCTCCATCCTTTACTCAAGTTTTATGCCACAACAATTACAATATCCAACAAAGCCCAGTTAAAATCATTCCATGTCACCTGGCATTAGAAGCCATTGAGTAGCATATACAGCATTTACAGCAGGGTTTGGTTTTTCAATAGAAATCACCAAATCACAGTCCTTGTCCAAACTTCGATTTTGGAATTTCAACGGAAAACCCAACACGCTATTAGTACTTTCATTCAAAAGAACTACATGCACTTAGTAGTTAGTCTCTTCTAACAAACCAAAAAATCCTACCTATTAGGGAACTTCAGTGCCTCCTTCCTTGTATCAATGCACAATATATGAACTTATCCTTCCAAAATGCACGCATCAACCTACACTAAATTCCTTTATGCTTATCCCCTATTTCGTCTCCTGAACCGAGCAGTGTCCGGCCACCACCACGGACGAGGGAAATCAACACCACAAAGAGTTGCAACATCCAATAAACAACCATTTTCAAGAACACCATTATCTTCACAATGATCAGAGTTTTCTGACAGAAACTTCAACACATCAAAAATAGAAGTTATCTTTTTCTTAACTCTTTCTTCCCCACCCTCCAATTCATTAGCTGAATTCTCATGATCAGAGCCCAAGCTCTTCTCCAACGAAACCTCATTGATCTCAGAGCCTTGTTCCGCATCAAGAACAACTTTTTCAGGTTCAACAACATCAGCCCCATCATTGCAGGGGCTTTCTGCACTAAACCCTAAGTTCCCATTGCAATTCACATTACCCTCTTCGACTTCCTGAGATTCAAGCTCTACACAACCCCTTGAAGAATCAAAACCTGAATTTGGCCCCGAAAGTTTAGATTTTTTCACCGGCAACTCGCCAATACTGTCTTGTGAACACAATTCCCTCTCGAAACCCTCGAAATCTTCAGCAAAGGCATCTCTTTTGATTCCCCGGGGGCTCTGAGCGACCAATTCTTCCTCAACCCTCTGCGATAGCCGCACCTGAGAAAGCCCTAAATCAGAACCCCTACCCAAATCGACGCACCCTTTTCCCTCAGAATCTCCCAAATCGACGAATCCCAGAGCGTCTTCGTTCACATCAAGCTCATAATTCAGCGCGCAATGATCCCCCGGATGGTCGCCGGATCTGGGAAGCGACGACGACTTCTCCGGTGGGGTATGGAAAACGTCTTGCTCTTGAGTTCCGCCACCGGAAGCGACTCTCCCGGGGTCCTCAGTCTCCGGCATCGAAAGCATAATAACCCCGTCGGTGCCCACCGGGAACTGGGAGGAACTCGGCGTTGCCTGGTCGCCGGAACCCACGTACTCACCGGAAATGGGACATTCGCGCAAAAGCTCCTCCTGGGAGCGCGAAATCGCAGAAACTTGGAAGAGGAATTCAAAGGGGTCTTGTTCCTCCATCGTGTTCAGAGGCCAAAGATTGAAACTTTCTTCTTCGCCCAAACATCAAACCCACTCACTCGTTCGTCGTCACTGACACAAGAACACACATTCCCGCTAAAAGCGCCAGGGTGTTTTTTCAACAATGAAATCTTTCTTTCTCGAGTTTTCAATTTTATTAACACTTTGGTGATTCCGTCGCTAAACTTTACAATGGCATTGGGGCCCATTCGTGCCATTTTTGAAGCCCAATACTAATTAGTTTTATCAACAGTTTTTGTTGTCCAAAACTAAGGACAGTTTACGGACCCAAAAGAAAAAAATAAAATACATTTTCTAATTGTTTTTTTTTTTTGGGATAAACCTTTAATTTAGTCTATCTTTTGTTTGTCTAGACCTTTTTTAACTTTGACAATTTTATTTTCTTAAACTTTTTTTGGTTGATTTATTTTTTATTTCAGTCAATTTAACTTTTGTTATTTTTTAAATTGGTCAATTTTATTATTTTTAATTTTTTGGGTTAATTTATTCATTGAAAATTATAAAAATTAGCTGTTCAATCTCTTGTTGAAAAGATTAACTTAGAGCATAATAGAGCGACATGATACATTAAGCGTCATAAGACAAAAAATATGGAGACAGTGAGAACAAAAACAGGTTACAAAAACGAAAAACATAAAACTTAAAAGTGCATTTGTCTTGAGATAATTTTTTAACTAAATTTTGTACATTAAAAAAATATAGAAGATATGTCTAGGACGTAAGAGATACTAAAAAAATATAGAAGATATGTCTAGGACGTAAGAGATACATCTTTGTTGTACCTCCAAAATAGGACGCGTCTCTACTGTTCCCATGTCTCTCTATTTGATGTCTTAGGACACTTACTAAATACTGCCTAAGACAACATTTGTTTACTAAGATAAGACACGAGGACAAAAATCTTATTTGTTTATTAAGACAGAAACAAAAATTTGTGTCTCAACATAGAAAATTTGTGAAGTTTTGTTAGAACATGGGGACACAACATTTTAGATTAAGATAATATGTTTTTTTCTATTAAATTAATGTAATAAAGGTATTTTAAGTTATTTGGAGTGTATTTTTTATATTATCTCTATTAAATCAAACGACATATATACACCTTGTACATTGTCACTAAAAATATCTAAAAGAAACGAAGTTAACCAGAATTAAAATTTAGAGGAACTAAGATGGGGTTTTTCCTAAAATTTAAGAGAAATAAAATTGATCAATTAAAAAATAAATTAAATTGGACTAATTTTTTTTTTTTTAAGGAGATGGAGTTGTTAAGTTGGAAAATAAAACGGATTAAATTAAGGTTTTTGCCAAAAGAAGAAGAAAGTACTTTATTTATTTATTTATTAAAATGACGTAGTAATTTTATTTTTCCGTTTAATGTCCGCAGTTGGCACGATTAGCTTACCTGTGTGTACGGAGCCCCTTTCATCTTCTTTTTTTGTTTGTTGTTGGTTGCGGTTTCTCGTTTCCCATTTCTCGCTTTTTCGCCTGAGTTTTCGTTTCTCGATCGCGAAAGCTTCTCGCGAGAAAAAGGGCGAGGCATCCATACTAGTTTTTCGATTTGCGATCAGAAATTTTTTTTTTTCCTCTCTGTTTTGTGTTTGGATTTCACGAAGGTAAGCTCATTCCTTCCCCCATTTCCCTCTGCTTTATCCTTCTTTCTTCTTCTTCTTTTTTTTTTGCGTATTTCTCCATTAAAAATGCTGAACGTTCTGTGCAGTTACTTTTGGATTCAAATTCGTTCGTTACCTTCTTTCGTTCGTAGTCAAATCCGTCTGATTCTCTCTGCAGTAAGTATCACTTCTCTCGGAAATGATTGTTTGAACATTTTTCTGGATTATTGTTCGATGTTAGTTTAAAATGTGAGATTAGGTTATTTATTTTGGATGCGTGTATGTTTTACTTGGTATGCAAATTTGGATGGTTCGTGAAATCTGCAAAAGGTTTCAGGTTCCTCATGATCTATGTTGTATGCAATCGAAGGAACCAAAGATGGTGAAGCATGGCCTTAAGACGGGAATGATGCCTCTTTGCCCCTTAGGAGTACCTATTTGGTTCAATTGAGGCATGGATTTTGGCATTTTGCATTAGCACCTAATTGTTAACAGGAAAAAAAAGGGGGAAAATCTGAAATCCCAGCCATCTTACCCGTTATTGTGATGCTAAATAGCTAAAATAGTCTTTAAGTAGGTTTTGGTCAAGGGTGGAACTATGTATAGTTTAGCTGCCCTAAAAATTTCAAAAACTGAAGAAAAAAAAATATTTCATTTGGTTTTTGTTAAGGTATTGAGCCATTCATTTGTCTCTCCAACAACCTATGCTTTTGAGAGAGATGATTCTTGACAGTTTTCATCCCTCACAAATGTATCTTGTACCCTGAACTTTTTATGCCTATGTCTAGCCTTGATGTCAGTCTTTTGGGACTCTTAGCGGTAAAGCAGCTTAGGGTATTGTCCATTGATCATCTAAATCATTTATTTTTACCACTGAAGTTAGGGTTGAGTAGTTAATTCATAATGAAAACCAGTGCACGATAGTCATAATTTACATGGAATTTTTTTTTTCTTCAGCAAAGCATGTGCCTTTTGACAGTGCTAGCCTTAAGGCATTAAAATCAGCTTAGCACCATATTGTTTTTTTCGCCATTGACTACCTAATGTTAACTCTCTATCATTCATGGTCACTGTTATTTTTTTTTTTGGTTTTGTGCAATATTTTTGCTAGACTTTTTCATTTTTTACTTGACTCCTTGGATGCTTTGGGGGGGTGGGTTTTAAGAGAAGAAAGAATCAATTGGGAACAAGGTTCAGAGAATGTGCTGCTGAGTTTTGAGTGATCAACAGGTATGACAGCATCAGTCAATAATGGTCATTCTGAAGAAAGATTTGAGAAGCCATTGATGGAAAATGGGGTTTGCAATTTTCTTGCTCGGCCAATGTATAAGCGACGTAAAGTTTCTGCTGTTCGTTATTTCCCAGAAGGATGTGGGCCATCTGCTTCCAGCATGCGTCCTGTCTTAAAGGTTGATATTGCTGGTTTTGGTTCTGATAGTGCTACAATTGCTGAGAATAAGAATGAAGAACTTTCTGGGGCTGATATTGTTAGAACTTCCCAGTGTGAAGATGATAGTCGGCATTGTGCTTTACTTGCTGAGACGACTCTTGGCCAAACAATTGACTGCGGTTTGAAGAAGGAAAATCCAGTGATATCATCTCATCAAGTGGATGGGCCACCTTTGGAAAATGATGATTCTGCAAAAGTGCCTTTGGTGGGTGTGGAATCTTTGGTGGATACAGAGCTGGAAAGAACTCCAAATTCTGTAGAGTGTGATTCATCTTATATGTCAAAGTCGTCTTCTCCAGTTGGTGAGGTAGATTTATCAGTCGGTTCAAAATTCTTACCATCCAATGTTGATATAGTTGGTCCCAGTGCTTGTATGAAGAATATTGTAACTAAAAGGTACTTTCCTCGAAGAAAAGTTTCTGCTGTCAGAGACTTTCCTCCTTTATGTGGCCGCAATGTTCCATGTCTGAGTAAGGATGAGGATCCAAAGGGAATCTCTTATTTGAACAAGAGTGTGGTTCGACAGAAAATGACTGTAGATGATGATGACCCGTTGAAAAATGTAATTGCCACTGATGTGAACGAAGTTGAAAATGGCATTCAAGATGAATATGCTCGCAAGAGAAAGCTTACAGACACAGATCTAGCTGATTATGAAGGGAATGCTACAGAGAAAGTGCGTAAGCTGGATGTATTGGACCCATCTTCTGGTATGGAATTGCAACAGGAAAACAGAAGAGAAAAGTACACTATGCTTCCTGAAGAAAGCAATTCTCGTCATGTCAAAATAAATTCCAAGACAGTAGTTAAAGAGGCAAATGTGGATGCTGCAGACGTTGAGGGGACACCAGGGCTGGAGGTTATAGTGTACCCTAAAGTTCAAAGTCTTGAGGCAAAGCCTTTGCGAGTTGCATCAGACAAGAAAGTAGTGCTAGGTTTGATGGCTAAGTCAGAATGTCCTTGGAGGTCTGACAATGGTTCCTCCAAAGTTAAATTGATTGGTGGTACAAAGGAAAGCAAAGGAAAGAAACCTGAGTTATTCTCACGGTTTGGAAGGTCTAAAGTTGCTACCAAGACTAAGCATGGAACTAATCTTTCTGGGCAGAAGCCTTTGAAAAAGAAACAAGTAAATGCTGCTTCCAATGATATGGGTCAGTTATCAATTTGGGAGAAGAAGTCTGTTGATGCTAATGAAAACGTCGAAGACTTTCAGGCTGTCAAAAAGTCACATGTTACCGATGTTAATGTTACTCCTTTTAGTCATCATAATTTGAGTGGTCATGAGAATGACTCAAGTGTGACCCGACATAAAGTGAGGGAAACACTACGCCTATTTCAAGTTGTTTCTAGAAAGCTTTTGCAGGAAATTGAAGCAAAAAATGAGCGGATAAGTAGTTCTAAGAGAGTCGATTTACTAGCAGCAAAGATCCTCAAGGAGAAAGGGAAATATGTTAACACAGGTAAGCCGATCTTGGGACATGTCCCTGGTGTTGAAGTTGGTGATGAATTTCAGTACAGGGTGGAGCTAAATGTAATTGGCCTTCATCGCCAGATTCAGGGTGGCATAGATTATTTGAAGCACAATGGTAAGGTTCTTGCAACTAGTATTGTTGCGTCAGGGGGCTATGCTGATGACTTGGAAAATTCAGATGTCTTGATATATACAGGACAGGGTGGAAATGTGATGAACACTGATAAACAACCTGAAGACCAGAAGCTTGAGCGGGGAAATCTTGCTTTGAAGAACAGTAATGAGGAGAAAAATCCTGTTCGGGTGATACGTGGCTCTGAGTCAGCAGATGGAAGGTCTAAGACATATGTTTATGATGGAATGTATCTAGTCGAGTCATGTTGGCAGGATATGGGGCCACACGGGAAGCTGGTTTATAGATTTCGGCTGCGAAGAATTCCAGGTCAACCAGAGCTTGCTTTGAGGGAACTGAAGAAATCAAAAAAGTTCAAAACAAGAGAAGGTCTATGTGTTGTTGATGTTTCTTTCGGGAAAGAACGAATTCCAATATGTGCTGTGAACACTGTAGATGATGAAAAACCCCCACCATTTACATACATAACTAGCATGATATATCCTGATTGTGGCCACATTCCTCCAGAGCGATGTGATTGCACTAATGGATGCTCTGAGTTGCAGAAATGTTCTTGCGTGGTCAGGAATGGGGGAGAGATCCCATTCAATCATAATGGGGCTATTGTACAAGCAAAGCTTCTAGTTTATGAGTGTGGACCTCATTGCAAGTGCCCTTCCACATGCCATAATAGAGTCAGCCAACACGGCATAAAGTTTCAACTTGAAATTTTCAAGACCAATTCAAGGGGATGGGGTGTGAGATCCCTGAATTCCATCCCTTCTGGAAGTTTTATCTGCGAATATATAGGAGAGCTTCTTGAAGAAAAGGAGGCTGAACAGAGAACCGGGAATGATGAGTATCTTTTTGATATAGGAAATAACAGCGGCAACAATACTCTTTGGGATGGACTTTCGACCCTTATTCCTGAGGCACAGGCAAGTTCTTGTGAAGTTGTGCTGGGTGGTGGCTTCACCATTGATGCCGCCCAGTATGGTAATGTGGGAAGATTCATCAACCATAGTTGCTCTCCTAATCTATATGCTCAAAATGTGCTTTATGATCACCATGACAAAAGGATGCCTCACATAATGTTATTTGCTGTTGAGAACATTCCTCCTTTGCAAGAGCTGACTTACGACTACAATTACATGATAGATCAAGTCCGTGATTCTGATGGCAATATAAGAAGGAAGGATTGCTATTGTGGTTCTGTGGAATGTACAGGTAGGATGTATTGAGGTCTGTGCCTTCTCAATCAAACTTGATTTTTGAACCATGATAGTAGCCACTGGCTACTCTGAAGTAAAATGCACAATCTTCATAGATGATAAGAAACTTAATGATTTAAAATTTTGTAAGATACAAAGAGTAGATCATACGTGTAATAGTAGTTTGTGTAGTTGATGTCTTTTTCATCAACAATTGTGACTTCATGTTATCTATTAAGTTCATTTTGCACTTCAGAGGAGCTAAATTCTAACTGGTAATCTTGTTTAAATGTCACGATGTCATGGACGATTCTCGGTCAGTCAGTAGGTGACAACTATGACTTTCATCAAAATGCTTTTATCTAATATTTCAGCAGTTTTGGCCGCTTCTATCTGAGGCAGGGAAAGATATCAGTGGAGGTAATTCCTTTTTACTTCTTCATTTTTATGGACATCAATAGTATTCTGTTTATTTTACTTTAGGGTAGGTTCTCGAATAAGTAATAATGTATGCTAAATGAATGAATCTGCGCCTCATTTCCAACCACAAATAGCACTGTAAACGCAGATTTATATAGTTTAAAGTGGTTAAATGATAAATAGCGAGATTTGAAAGGGGCCATTTCTTCAACTGATTTGAAGCAAACCTGGTGTTATGTTGGAGTTGTTGTTGGGTATGAAAGAAGGTTGCTTGGCTTGGCTTGTTCAAGGCATTAGATAAGTGACCCTTTGAAGTACAGTTACTTTTATATCACACCAAACAAAAAGGAGGGAAAAAAAAACAGTACTTTATCAGTTGCCATTTGCATGGGAGAACAGGTACATTTTATAGTTTTATTTATTCATATTACAGGACAACCCAAATGGAAAGTAAATGAATCCCCATAACTTTAGTCCCATATACGAAGAGCACTTGCATCCACCCATCATCACACAGGAACATTCTTAGAGTGACACCAACCGGAAACAATAAAATACTACTAGTCATCTAGTCCCAGTTTACAAGTACTTGTTTTTAATCTTTTCAATCAAGCTGAATTTGTGTATCGTACAAAGCCCCAGCCTCCCAATTACTGGGGAGAACATTCTTGGATTCAACCCAATACAGCCCTGCACTGCTTCTCAATTGGAACCTCAACCTGATCTCACCCGTTGGAGGGTTTTCAGCATCAAACACTGTCCCAAAGGCCCTCCTCATTGGCCTCCACTCTTTGCAGTCTTCCTGCTCCATCCACATTTCAGTAATCCAATTCAATTTAGTCAAGTAATTGAATACAAACACTAAGAAATAGAATATATACACCAACAACTAAACCTTATCACATTAGGTGACATCAATTACATGCATCATTAGCCATGTTAATATTTAAATTGTTAACATCTAAATTTCTTTATGTATATGAAAAAGTTTATGGTACAATTATTGGACTTAGAAATTAGTTTTCTTATTAAATTCAGATTATTAAAAACATATATACATACCTGCCACAGCTCAGCAGCATTTATGTCATATATTCCACCAACATAGAGCGTGAGAATGGCTAAGTAGTGAGGGTTTGTGCTGCGCTCATGGACCTTAACTACAACATTATAGCCACCGTATCTACAGGGTACCCTTTTGTATTCTACATCCACCACACCGTATTTGAAAAGCTCTGCTGATGCATCTGTATCTTTTCCCAGTTTTGAGTAGGCACGTGGACTCATTATGAAGTCAGTTCTGTCTCCCACACCAAAATCTGTCACCACCACATATGCTCCATTGTCATCACAGAATTGTGGTATTTTGCACCTAACCTGATTCATCATAGTTTATATTTTGATGAATAAACTATTGTCAGTGGAAAAGGGTTGGAAAAGTTCCCTTTCACTAAGGATTATATACTAACTATATATTAAGATAAAGGAAAGAGATTAACATAGGAAAGGAATCAAGGATCCACCAGGCAATCAATTCTAAAACGTGACATGCACATGTTTCTTTTAAATTTTTAATGAACAAGTTTTTCCCCACATAGAATTTAAGAAAGGCATGTGTAGAGGTAGTGCTACTTTTCACTTTAGTACTATAGTTTTTGTTAATTAGTTCATAAAATTGAAGTGGCTTAGTATTATAATTTGTGAGTTAGTTACCTGATAGCATGCACCACAGCCAGAGCCATTGCGCCATAGCCAAGACACGCCGGCCACATTGCCTTCGTTGATAGTGGTTCCATATTCACCATAGCCACAAGCTCCCCCTGCAAATAGATATCAATTGGGCCAGTCACATCATGCATGTTATGTAATGCTGCAAATGCTGCAAAAAGAGTCGACGTGTGTGTTTCACTTTTTGTTTTTGGTAGCACATTTCTATTGCATATACAAATATTTGAACTTTGAGTCAAACAAATTTTAAAAGCACTCCACGTATTTAAAGAAATGTCAGTCTATTTCTCTTTTTTAACATGACATGATTATACTCTAAATAATCATGAGAGGATCCTAATCCTTGTTTTATGGGAGGAGCGTACATTAACAAAATTAAGTCTTTAAACTAAGTTTCTCAAATCCTAAGTAATTTGATAATAGTTGCACATAAGGGAAAAAATAATGTGTGTATGCCCTATGTATGAAATGCATGTATGCATGGAAGAGGAGGGAGGGTCACATACTAGGATTGGCATAGCATTCAGGGCTGCCATAATAGGTTGCTCTGGAGCAAGTAAAAGAGTCCTGAGAGGTACACATTGCAGGTAAGAGCATAATGACACAAACAAGGCCTAGTTGGTAATGCTTAAAATTAAGTTCCATGTCTAAATGCAAGCACTAATAAAATTGGAGAGAAATTCAACTAGTGTTTAATTAGGAGAACAATGCAAGAACAACTATGATAAAGAGAGAGGGTATTATGGGATATCCCAAAAGCAAAGAAGTGGAGTCATATTTATAGTGTACAGGCCTTAGTGTATTAGCCATTTTTTATTTATTTATTCCCACTTGGAAACTAATTAAGGGAATATGCAAAGAGGATTGGAATAATGATGTGTAACATGTAGACCCTATGATTGAGCCCTCAAGGGGCCAGGGTCATCATGTCATATTAGAACCAATTTTATTAGAACAAATGGCACAATGCCTAACTTTGTTCTATATTGTAACAAATTTCTGGGAAGATCCATGCATTTGAAGCTAGCTCAACTCATGGTTTGAATTCTGATAGAAAGAAGATACTGGTAGATACTATTCAATAGATTTATCTGATCCCTAATTACGTTTCTTGTCGCCTACGGCAACTCTTCTCCACTAGCTCCACTAAAACTTAGTTATCATTGAGACACATGAGAAATCACGTAGAATTACAAACTGAAGATTTCAATTACAATACTGATGCAGTCATTATTTTTCCTCTCTTTAACTTCTGTTTCATTGGATTTTTTTAAAAGAAATTTTTAATGAGGTTTGATCGATACAAGTCAAGTTTTGTTGAGTTTTAATGATGGGTTGGATTGTGCAGTTAGTGACTTTATCAAATGATATTGAAACTATAAAAAAAAATAAATTAAATCACTAATAAATATGCTTGTAGAAGAATTCTGTGTTAACAATTAGAAATTTTATTTATCTTACCATTAATTCTGGTATAAAAAAAGGTTTCACATCCATTACTAATTACTTTGATTATCCATCGTATTAAAAAAATGTAACTAAAAATAGGTGTCCACCTTTTACATCCTCTGTTTTTTATATTAATTTCTTGGTATCCAAAATGCTATCTTAACATAAAATTTATAAAACATTCGTCATTAACAAATACACAACAAAGGTTTAAGGAAACATCAAATGGGTTTAATCAACCAACACCAGACAGCTTGTTGGTGTGAATTTTTTTTATTTTATTATATAGTAATGTACAATCAAAGTAGTTTTAGGTGAGTATATCCGAATTTATATGATTTTACTTTTATCTAAATTTTTAAGTAAGTTAACTTGATTTTGATATCTAAACACTTGATTTTGATATCTAAACTTATAAATTCATAAACTATTTTAACAAACGTGCAAATGTTATTTTTCTTCTGCGTTCAATAAAAACCTTCTTTTTTTTGCACTTAGGATATCTATCACCAGTATCAATGATTAATTTTTTGCAATAATTAAGTTCACATAAAGTGATAGATTGTTGATCACAAAATATTTTTTCATTCTCATAAAATAGGATCGAACCCCAACCTCATAGTTAAAAGACAATGTAAGTTACTATCACGCCACACTTAGGTTTCATGCCTTCAATAAATATCTAGCAGCCATCTTTGGTTGTAACGCACTCAGTTCGTCGGCCACTAACTGATTCGTTAGTCAGTAAGCAAAAGTTGTAATATCAAATTCAACTTTGGTACGGGATAAGGCAAGTCAGATAGCCTTAATTAAGCTGCATACATATGAAGTAGTACTAGTTTATTTGGTTGCGGAAAACAAAAAGGAATAATAGTTAGTTAAACTTGTTGTATAGGGTCTCTTGCATTTGGCTTAGTAACTTTAGATTTTGGTTATCCTTTATAAGAGAGATCTTTTGCTATTAATCAAAATGGTGAGTCTCTACTAGTTTTGTGAAAGGTTGCATTTCAATGATTGTTACATCAAAGTGTCAATTCTATTTATTTTAAATTATTCTCACACCAATAAACGTTTTTCATATTCACTGAGCATGCATTATTTCTTATTTTCTTATTACATAAGAGAGAAATTTTGGTGTCGGCCTGGTTGCATATATGCTGGGGCAAGTGTAAGAAACCCATTGAAAAGGAGGCAAAAGACCAAAGCCAAAGTCTATTGGATTTTGGAGTTGGAGTAGTTGCTTCTTAATCAAACCCATCCATTTGGTGGCTGATCCTCTCCTTTGATTCTTGTCCAAGAGACAGAGGGAAAAGAGAGAACTCATTAATAGGGGCAGCAGTTGTTGATCCAAACAGTACGAGGATAGTGCTCCAAACGTTTATGGCAATTTAGTCCATTGAAAAATGTATCGATGTCTTAAGTGTTTTTTAAAAAGGAGAAATAATGTGTCAATTTAATTTTTGAAAATGTCAACGTAATTTTTAAAATTTTAAAACATTATATTTATTAGTTCCTAAAAACTTTAAAAAAAAAATTGGCAACTGAGATTTATAGCAACAATGTTTTAAAATTTTAAAAATTAAATTGATATTTAATCCTAAACTTTAATTAAAGCCTTTTTCTTCTCTCATTGAACCGAAGAAGACACTTTTGTGTCCTCGCTGCTTGCTTGCAAAAGATTTAGCTCGATTATAATGGGTATAAATATAAATATTAAAAGGTAATACTTTTGATTAAAAAATTGTAAGAAGTATTGTTTTCACAATTTTGGGGATAAAATATTAAAGATTATTTTTTTCCTTTAAATAAATGTGTTTTTTAAAAATTAAACTTATATCTTTATCTTTACAGGAATTAAGCTATTTACAATTCATCAAACAACTTATTGATAAAAATGTAACCCTAAATATTTATGGTAATACTAGTACTATTTTTTTTTCTTCTAATAGTAGCAATGAGATTTGAAATCTAAAACTTGTACATACTATTTAAATATCTCACAATTATTTATAATCACATAACACTAGTACTTTATGGTCATGACTAACACAATGCCTAACTAACAAGGTGGTCCAACGTAAATTTGTTCTATGATCATACAAGAATCTCTCTTAATTAACGGCTAATTGAGTTTTGTTCTTGTTCAAATTAACCATAGATCTCCATGCCCGCTACCTGTTGAATTTCAGCTGATTTACATTTACAAACACAATATTATGCCGTCAGATATTATTCCAACCGAGGCATATATCACTCACAAACTTGCACAATCCACATATATTATTGGAGCAGATAATAAGTTATTAGCACTACATAAACTAGGGTATAAACTAGGGTTGAGAGTTTTATGATCTCGTAATAGAACAATTCAAATTAGATTAGATAAAATTCAAGGGACTTGAGAGATGCCTTCAATAAAAATTAAAAACAACACTATATCCAATGTAATAATCAGGTAAATCAAGAAGTTTTGTCTTTCCTTTTCAAATTTCAAACAGACCCCCTCCTTTCACACGCATACATAATAATAATGTCCAATTTCGTCTCTAAACTTTATATGTGTATTTAATTTGACCCCTAAAAATTTCCTTTTCAAAATTCAAACCCCTCCCCCACACTGACAAATCCATAAAATTTAAGTTGTGGGAGCAAAATTATATAAATATAATAAAAATTTTACATAATTACATTTAGGCATAAAAAAATATTAATCAAAATATCAAAATGTCAATTTATAATTATTCTCTTCTCGTTTTCATATTTTGAAAGTGATGAAAAATCTTTTCATTATCAATGTCATCCAATATCTAATTTTCTATATGTTGTCAAATAATAATTATTTAATCATTCATTTCCTCATGCAACTTTGGAGCCAATCTTTTGTGATATTCATAAGAGAAAAAATTATTTCAACTAATGCAATTGTTACGGATAAAGCTAAAGTTAAAAATAGTGTAATGAATGTATTAAAAAAAATATTCCTTTTAATAATTTTTTATTTTAATGTGAGAGCAAGATTGTTAATTAACTAGTGTCAAAATTCACAATATACTCATATTGCAAAAAAATTAGAAATATCAATGGGTAATGCCCCCACAATTCAATACATGCATCTGTCTATGCCGCACACATAAGAAAAAAATGTTAATGCTCAACTTTATCCTTAAAATTTTAATGTGTGTCTAGTTGGTTTCAAAAAAATGATTTGTTAATCCAAAAAAAAATTTGTTAACCCCAAAAAAAAATCATACTTAACCTACTTAATGATTTGTTATTTTATTGAATGTATAAAGTATAATTTTTTTTAAAAGACTAGGTTAGATACACATGTAAAGTTAAAAGACGAAATTGAGCATTAAAACAAAATAAAAATAAAAAAAAGAAAAATAGCCGGCATCACTTTCGATCAATGGGACAAAGCACCTAAATAAAATTGGATAGGGTAAGTACTAATAGGCATGGTCATTGTACATGGAGTTAGGATCAAACCAAACACAAAGGGGGTCTATATATGTATCCTCCAATCAAAATTGATGGTTGTGGGGAAACATATATGTAATAATGCAAACGCAAGGTGTAAGCAAGCAGCGACGTTCTCTAAATTCCACGTGTCCCTTCTCCTCATATCATACCTTTTTCATACTTAAGATGGCCATGAAAAGAACAAGCAAATATTGCTCTATTGAAGCACTATGTAGTTAGTGGAATAGAAAATAATAGAAACTATAGCTAGAGAATTATATATAGATCATCATGGATATCGCTGTCAGCATATGCTCACTTTTTCAGATCGTTAAGAGTGGGATTAATGCTTAAAGAAGCGTGACGTGCTCGATTGCTTAAGTTTGTGCTTCTTTCTACTAACAACACATTAAACGCTAACTACTCTGGTTGGTGAAATAAAATTGATCATTATACACATCACAAGACAATTGAAAATTTTAAGAATGTGTCAATACCGGAAAATTAATTAATTAAATCACTGCCCAAGTGTGAACGTGAAATTATGCCTCACCCAATCGCTTAATTTAACCGATCTTAATTCCAAATACATTTAATTTAGGGAGAAATTCTTATGTGTTTATAGAGCATATTTCATGCCTGCTTTATAAATATTATTATTTATTATATATTTTTAAATATTATAAATTAAACATATGCTCCATATACTCACCCGAATTTCTCCAATTTATTGGCATCATCACAATCAGCCTAGCAAAGTAGTACTGAAGCACAATACCGAGTATTAAAAAAGAAAAAGAAAATGTCGGTGGAAAGGGAACAGTTACTCTTTTCTACAAATTGGCTTTTCTAATTGCGTTCTGCACTTTCAACGATGAATAAATTACATACATGATTATAGCCAACTTTAAAGAATTAGCGAGAAAGTTAAAGTAGTAAGTTTTGAGTTTTTAAAATATTTAATGTTATTAAAAGTACATAATTTTTATTTTTGTAATATAAATTTTTTTATTTTTTGATAAGTGTCTTTAAAATATTTGTTAACAAAATTTTAACTATATTTAAGACATCTCCAATATAATAAAGGAAAAAGCTAATTAGACTCTCGTTAAAGTGATCCACGTGAAATATTTTGAATTTTTTTAATACATTTTTAATAGATTTTAATTTTTTCATACAATATTATTTTCTTGTTTTTTTAATAAATGTCATAAAGATATTTATTAACAAAACTCATGCAATAAAAACAAAAGTTTATGTTCCGAAATTTTTAGTATCACTTTTTTCTTTTTCATTGGAGATTAGAGGAGAGAAGTCATCTAAAACAATGATTTTATTTTGTTCCCTCTTAATAAGGAGTCATCCCACCACACTTAAACAAATAGTTATTTGACATGTGTAGCTTGGACATGATTTATTTTCATTTTTAATTAATACAAAAAGAAGCCCATGCATTAATTGGCTTTAGCTCTAACTCGTGAGGTGGGGAACTTGAATTGGCTCTGCAATTAATTCGTTAACCATGTTAATATTAATCATGTGAGAAATTGCAATGCATTAACTAGCTTTGGATCAATTACTTGTAGAATTAAATTTTTTTTTTTAAGGTTTTAACTTTAAAAAATAACTGTATAAATTTTTTATCTACAATTTAATTAATTAAAATTAATTTTAAATAAATATTATTCAAAAACAAATTTTATATATTTTTTCCAATACAAAAATAAAATTGTGTAACATAAAATATTTATAACAAGACATTTCATAAATATATTAATTTATTTTTAAGTTTATAAAACATGTGAAATCATAATTGAGACTAAAGTTTATTTCTTCCATTGTAGTGAAAATGATTGTTTTTGAGATACTTTCACATTTTATGATATATTAATAATGTGACAATAATGCAGTACGGTGATATAAAAATAGTGACTCTCATTGGAAATGCTCTCTCAATCCAGTGCGATACGCGGGTAAATAAATTATTTTGTAATAAATGCATATATTTTGTTGTTATATGATATCAAAGTTTATCAGTTGTAGAGTCCGTGGTCACTTTATTGCTAGTTTCTCTTCTAATTTGGGTCCTATGACTATCACGGTTGCGGAGCTTTGGGGTGTGCTGAATGGTTTGAAGCTTGCTTGGTCTAGAGCTATCAATTTTGTAGAAATCGAGTAATGTGCTTCTCCTTTTATTGACCGTGACATTCCTAGTTTGCATCAAAATTCTTCTCTACTCTTAGCTATTAAAGATCCACTGAACTTGGATTGGAGTGTTGAGAGAGGCAAATTTTAGTGTGGATATTTTGGTTAAGCACGAGCATTCTAATCTAAGCGAGACTCCATTTTTTTAAAGCTTTACCTCATTTTCTCTCTCATGCTTTTGAGATGTTGATTTTCGGGGAATTGTTTTTGCTAAACTGAATGCTAACTAGGTTAGTTTTTCAATCTTGAGTGTTTTGCCCCGTTCAACATTAAAAAGAAAACAAAAATAAACATTTATAGAGTCCAGTTTAAAATTTAAATATATGTCTATTTTTATTATCATGGCATTATAAACAAACAAAGGAGATATCTTAATACAAATGTAAAATTTGGTTCGTGATAAAATTGGACTGATAAGGCCTCTTCTATTTGGGCCTTAACTGATGGTCATGGTATGGTAACTGATGGGGTTGGGCTTCTTTAGCATTGGCCATAACAGCCCATTATTAGATAAATAAAGGTAGCAATCTGACAGTTCAGTAGCACAACTCCAACCCTACCTCAAGGGGGCCAAGGCCCGTGTATGGGTTAACCAAAAAATTAATATCTCAATTTTTTTTTTCATTTATTCATAAGTATCTCAAATTAACTATTGAATACATATTCAATGTAAAATAATTTTATATTGTTATTTAATCATGCCCTGAGTGCTGACTGGCTTAGATTCGAGAAACATGTATTGCTACATCACTAAATTTAGTTGATTGTCAGAATGATTGACATAATTGATAAAGAAGGAAATTATATCACACAATATTGCAAGTTTGATCATTACGATTGAAATAGTAAGTGACTTTTATACTTAGCATCTTAAAAGTTCAACATATTAGTATAGAATTGATTGGTAGTGTCTAATGATGCATTAATTTTGACATATTATCATTCAATATGTGTCCTACACATTCCTGAGTTTTAGTAAATGTTCAGTATTTTTTTTTTCAATTTATAATTACACTCTACACTTATTTAAAATCATATTTATAATGATATAATAGGCACGCTACATTAATTTATACAATAGACACAACATTCTGTTATCATTTCTCTAAAATTTTAGATGGATGCGCAAGTTTCATTATAGTATATAGACGCACAATTGTCTAAAATTTACACCATAAAAAGGCAAGCAGATATTAAAATTTTTATGACCAAGATTTAATGTTTTGTTTGAATTTGTCCCCAACAATTATATTGTTTGACAGTAAAAGTGTAAGGGTCGGAGCATTTTCAACCTAAATGGGGGTATCCAATTTTGGAGTGCTCAAGCAAATATGAGCGTGTGAATAAGAAGTAAGAAGGGGTCACATGTTCATAGAGGTGGGTGGGTATGCATGCATGCGAGTGTGCCACGTGGGACACAAAGTTAGGGGAAGTTGGGAAAGAGTAATTATGACATGTCATCTATCCATGGGATGGGAAGTGAGGAGAGTGAGGATAGCCACTCGAAGCCCAGCCACGTCCCTTCCCTCAATCAATGTCTACTGCCATGGCTTCCTTCTCTCCTCCCTCTCACTTCTCACCCACGCCTCCTTCCAAACACCACCATCTCACCCTCAGGCCCAACAACCATCCCCTCCTCCTCCTCTCTCCCTTCAAGGTTTCTGCTCTCACTGCCGTTGAAACCCCACCCCCACCGCAGCCTGTTGCCGCTTCTGTGGCGGCCGCCGCCGAGCCAGAGGCGAACGGGGTGGCTTCTTTCGGGGACCCAAGATGGGTCGGAGGGACATGGGACCTGAAGCAGTTCCAGAAAAACGGCAACACTACTACTGAGTGGGATTCTGTCATTGATGCTGGTCAGCGATTTAACTGCAATTCTCTGTTCAAATCCCTAAATGTTGTTCCTTTGTTAGATATTCTGCTGTCTGTCACACAATGTAATTGTAAAGATAAATTGCTAATTTTTGTTTATGTTTTTAACATATCTGAACAACTTGGACTGCCTTTATTTGCATTGTTTACTTGAACAGAAGATTTAGAGGTTAGATTCACTCGCGAGTTTGTGTTGCTCATTTCCCATATCTCATCGAATGAATGATTCTTGAAAACAATATTTTCAGAGGCTAGGAGGAGGAAATGGCTTGAGGACAACCCGGAATCATCCAGTAACGATAACCCTCTAGTTTTTGACACCTCCATTATACCTTGGTGGGCATGGATGAAAAGGTCCCATCTCCCTGAAGCTGAGTTACTTAATGGTTAGTGCCTAGCACTCATTTCATGTGGTGTTGTTGTTCTTCTTCTTCTTCAATCCAAGAAAACTTGACACGTTACTTTCTTGTGTTGGTTGAGTATAATGCAGGACGTGCCGCAATGGTAGGATTCTTTATGGCCTATTTTGTGGATAGCTTGACAGGAGTAGGTCTAGTTGACCAGATGGGCAACTTCTTATGCAAGACTCTTGTGTTTGTAGCAGTGGCGGGAGTGCTTCTGATCCGGAAGAACGAGGACTTGGAAACCCTTAGGAAGCTATGGGAAGAGACTACGCTTTATGACAAGCAATGGCAGGCATCTTGGCAGCAGGACCAGAACTCGACCACTGCCCGAAAAGATTAGTGTGTGGATTTCCTGTTTTTGTAGTTCCCTTGAATCACTGCTAATCTTGCTACTCCAAAACAAACAATCACATGAGTGTGAACTAGACCATTGTATTTGATTCATTTGCAATCCAAGTGCTGCAGCAGAATGGCGAAATTTCTTGAGCATCTCATGAAAATATTACTCTCTCTAGTTTCTTTCTTTGGTGGGTTTGGAAGGTGTCCAAACTTAGTTGCTCTCATTTACTGATCCTATATTTACTTATGTGATGAATATGAATATGAATAGTTTAAGAACTTTAGTCCAAACCACACTCAGGTAAACATACTTGTTCTGAATTCTCAAGAAACATGGAATGCGAAGATCACCTTGATGAACAAGCCAGTCATTTGGATCCATGGCACCTCCTCCAAGAGAAGCCCTTCAAACTTGTATTGCTTTCACAAGAGCTGGGATTTCAAGTCCATTTGGCTTTAGCACCGCTGGTGCCATCGTCACTCACGGCGATACAAAAAAGTATCCTTGGGCTTTGGAAACGTGGGCTCTTGGGCTGCTAGGCCCAATTTTGTTAGAGGTGGTCCACGTTTCCACATGCTTACTATAAACTAACTAGAGGCTGTGACAGCAGATGAAAAATCCTTATTGTATTTATCAAGGATTTCATATGGTATAAAGCAGAAGATAGCTAATTTTATGTGTGAACTGTGCTAGTCTGCTTTGTCCATGGAAACCTAGAGTTTGGAATAACGCTACTATCTTTGAGTTTGTGATGGCCAATATTATTATCATAAATGGGTTTCTAATCTTTCTATGGCCAATGAACATCTATATATTCGGCCAAACAAAATCAATTGGAATATGGATCAAACATCAAAGTAACATGAATTTGCGAGCATTCCAGAGAACTAATCTCCTATGAATGAATCTAAATTGGGGCCCACCTTTATGTGTGGGTGTGAGAGTTTGCAAGACTTATAATAATAATGCACTCCATCTCAGCATTGCTCTTATAAGAATATTATTATGATAAAAATTATTCCACTTCACTCAATTCGATTGTTTGTTGTGAATTCCTTCTCGCTGACAATGTACTTCATGGTTGATTGGAATTTTTATTGAAGCATAAACCACTAGATGGATTCAACCTTTTCCTCTTCGGTACTTTTATATATTCTCGATTGTTGTAAAGTGCACACACACTAGGATATTACTTGCTACATTCATGAACCGGGCGACTTTATAATACTCTATCCGTTTTACAGCATTTATTATTTGACAAATTTAATACATTTTTAAATAACTAATTCATACATGCTATTGCAACAATAACGAATATCAAAAAAGGATTTATCTTAAAATGGATTTCATTTTTTCTCATGTACTTTTTAGTTTTTTTCCCTCTCTTCCCCTTGCGTCTTCTCCCTATTCCCATCAACCGGGTCCCACATGTCTCCATAATTACAAGATAAAGGAAACATACTTTGGTGGCTGCTACACTGTTATGTACATATTTATTTATCTAGATCAGTTCAATTTTATTTTATAGTATATATTTGTATTTTGTTTTTAATTCCAACCATTGGTATTTTGTTTTCTGAGATAGTTTTTGATTCAATAAATGAATTTTTTCCCTCTACTACTTTAACCACATATTATATAGGGAAATTTTACATGAATAACAAAAATGGATAACTATACATTGATAACGTACAAAATATAATAAAGAGATAAAATTGTTGAATAGTATAAGTATGTGAGACTCATATATAATTAAAATTCACTGTATTTTGTATTCATATTTTGTTATCCACTTTTGTTGTTCACGTAGCATTACTTATATTCATAAATTATCAACAATATTGTTGAGTTTATTGATTTTATTTATTTTTAGAAATGTGTACAAAACCCCTGTATGCATTCAACATTCCCATTATAAAAATTGAAATCAATACTTTAAAAATTGTGTGATGCAAGTAAAATAACAATGTGTGAAACTCAGCACTCACTCAATGAGTGCAAATGCCTCCTGAGCTCTTTGTTGCATTATACCCTTTTCTTTTTTTACCAATTCTTCATCCTTGAACTTTGGCTTTTCATTATTATAATAACAAATTAAGTGGTCATGAAGCTATAATGGCCATTTTCTATGAAATATGCTTTAATTCCTTTTACTTTATTCAATTTTAAATAATGACTGTGATGTGAAGGGCATCCTCATATTCCAAAGGCATTAATTGAGCGCTGGATAACACTATAGTATGCATGAACATTAATCTAGATAATTAAAGAAAGTTGTATGCTATAGCATGAAGACTTAACGACAATTGTAGCTTTTCAATTCATGCTTTATATGTGTGTGTATATGTATATATATATAGCGGAAAACTGAGACCAAATTGCAACAATACATTATTAGGGTTTTAACATGTATTACCAGTTTAGTTGTAGGGGGAGATGTAAACTTAGAAACCACAATATTATGTCAAACACAATATTTTGACTCAAAACTTTAAAATAATGAATCTATAAATTCTCTCATTTTAATTATATCCTCTTCACTCGGTTCGTTCTTAAGTAATATAAGACTCTTTTTTTATGGGAAAGGAAAAAACAAAATATTAAAGTATATATGTGAATGGGTGTGTACATATGACTAATTAAGAAGGCAAGGCTACCTATGCCATTTGAGGAAACGAAAATGCTCCGTATACACCAATATTATATAAACCCGTATATACACCTCCGTTTTATACATAATCAATGACAGTTATACGTTCTACAGTAGACCTTCCTCACAAACACCATTATGCGACTCCCCAACTCTATTTTCTCAACTATATGACAAACGAAAACACACTTCGACGTGATTTTCTCAGCGATATCACACTCGAACCTATCAAACAATTTATTCTGAGCTACAAAATCCACATACAGAAGCATTCTTGGAATGAATCAGTTTCACGTAGTTTATGGAGTGTGTTGTTATGGAGTTTAAAGCAATTTTGCAGAATATGATATCTGTTTTTAGTGCACAAACTTTATATGACTGTATGCACGAACATTATATGATTAAGTGCACAAACATTATGTACTTGTGTAACAACACTGTGATTTTACTCAAACATAAATAAGTTCACAATATTTATACATTTTGAATGGACAAACTTTATAAAAATTAGTTCACATACATGTGTACACACACTTTTGTACATTATGATGGATGAATTTTACGTATATGCATATTACTTAAAGTATAGTTAAGTATTTTTGTAGAATATGATATCTGATTGGAGTGCATAAACTTTATATGACTGAGTGCTCAAACATTA